>JAVQIZ010106983.1:0-25145 GCA_036023535.2 Galaxias brevipinnis
GACCATTTCAACCCCCCCCCCCCACCCTCATACACACACAAAGTAACAATTTCCCTAGTGGAAGTAGCAGAGCGCTTGACTTGTCTGACTTCTCCGCTCTGTTTGCGGACTGTGTACCCTGAGTGCTCCTCCGAACCTCCTCCGTCTCCGTCAGAGTTATAATTAACACCCCCGCCAGAGACGCCATCTGTTTCCCCTCACCAACTCGCTGTCCGCCATTGATCCCATGCCACATTCCAGCCTTTTTCTTTTTTTCTGTCGCTCATATATGAAAAAAAAAAGGAAATCTCATTTAAATTGTTCATAACTCAAAATGAGGACATGTCTCCTCTCCACCGCAGCCGGTGACCCCCCCTCCCCCCCCTCCTTCCTCCACGGCCACTTACCCTCCCTCGACGTTCTCCCTCGCTCACGCGCTTGTCCATAGGGAGGCCGGTCACTGACGGTCGGCCATTATAGAAACTCAAAAAGGCACTTCCACACGATTCGCTTACACACACATAAACACACCCACACGCAAACACACACCCACGCACACTAGACGTCAGACTCCAGTTCACACATGAGCCGACACAACCGTGCTTTCTCTGCCGGTCCCCCTTAGCCCACCTCTCTGCCTCCCTCCAGATGCTAGATGTATGCTTTTAAAGAGTGAATAATACATACAGTAGGATCCACAGCTTGCCGCCAGAGCATGAATAAAACACCCAAAGATCTTTGCTGTATATGTGTGTGTGTGTGTGTGTGTGTGTGTGTGTGTGTGTGTGTGTGTGTCTACATGTGTGAATGTAACACGCCGCAGGGTTCCGTTCACACTGATGAGCACTACCTCGCCAAATCGTAGTAGTCTCAACAAACCAACAAAACTGATGCTCCCTTCTTCATCTCCCTTCTTCACTTGATATCCGTCTGGTCAGTGATTCTGGACCACCGTGACATACACTCATTTGAAGGCAGGTCAACGGTTTGACATGGCCCCTGTGAGGGGTTTAATACGAGTGGGTTTAAGGAGTCCCCAGAAGGATCCTCATTCTTCATCCAGTCAGTCTCCTCTCACCCTCTTTATACTCTTATAAAGAACTACAATACCCATTTCTTCTCCCATCTGTAGGCCTAATCCCTTGTTCTACATTGGAGGGAGAGACTTACTGTGAGATGCGAGGAAAGAAGGAGGGTACATTCAGCGGTTGGAGAATGAGACGTGACCGTGGTGTTTCCACTGAAGATCCTGCAGGGGGCAGGAGAACGCTGGCGCCGCCCGCCAACACAGACACCGTGACCCTTGTCCTTCTTGTCAGGGTCACGACAAAAGGACAGCCAGTGGGAGCTGTGTTCTCACCAAGGCACCGCTTAACAGACCAAAGCCAAACCGTGTTATAGTTTTAAAACATATCTATGTTTTATTTATTCCATTTCAAATAGAGATGCGTTTACAGTATTTATGTTGAAAGTCAGTGGTAAAAATGTTTACATAAAAGGCAGCAAAAGAGCAAGGAAAGGGATTGGCTGAAGGGGAAAGGTGGCGTCATGGCGATGTGGCGATGTGGCTCCATCATGGGATCTCTTTTGGCAGCTCTGGAGAAATACAGCAGTGTGAGTTAGTGCCAGTTGAAGTGTGCTGTCTGTCTGTCTGTCTGTCTGTCTGTCGGTCAGCCATTCTAACGGGGCCATTAG
This sequence comes from Galaxias brevipinnis, assembly GCA_036023535.2. Lineage (NCBI taxonomy): Eukaryota > Metazoa > Chordata > Actinopteri > Galaxiiformes > Galaxiidae > Galaxias > Galaxias brevipinnis. The sequence goes on from JAVQIZ010106983.1 coordinate 1,675, forward strand.
TGGTATTCCCCCTACCTTTGAGTTTCTGGTTGATCCAGGGAGCCTTTGGGTTCGTGCAGAACTTTCTTTTGTCTGTAAATAAGCTAAAGAAGGAAAACATATTTAGTGTGTGTGTGTGTGTGTGTGTGTGTGTGTGTGTGTGTGAGTGTGTGTCTGTGTGCGTTTGTGTGTGTGCATGTATATATGTGTGTGTGTGTGTTTGTAAATCTCACACGACGGCTTTGACACAGGGTGGACTGGCCTCTTGGATGCGAAACCCTGTCAGTTCAGCTTGGACGTAGGTGTCTGAAACCCTGATGCAACAGTTACGGGTCCCTTTCGTGGGCCTGCGATCTGCCACACAGAGGAAGAAAAAGAGAGAGGGGGAATAGAAAGAGAAAGTGATCCTTAACACAGGTACATTATGAAACAATGACATGGAAAAAAATAAGAAAATAAGTCTGACAAAGGGTCAGTAGTCTAGAGCTGCACTTCAAGAGCATCATCAAGTCTCCCCAAAAGAAAAACCTTGTCGCATCGAACCTAGATTCATGTCAACAATGTAGTTGCTCTTAGTTGGCCTGCTTTCCTCACTGTCAAAAATAACTGTCGCGCATTTGTTTGCATATAGCAACAGTCAAATGGTGCACAGCAAGCCGTTTGTTGAGATGTCAGGGTAAGCGCGAGACAGGAAACCAGTGAGTTGATGTGAATTCTTGGGGAAGTGAAAGAATGCCTCTAATTAATACAATTCGATTGTGATAAACAACCAAATATTTTTGGGGATTAAATCTATTTGAATTATGTGTGGGCCTTCCCTGTGACCTTGAAAGTAATAATGGCCGTCTTTAACCACTTCAATGTACCTGAAGGGAACCGTAGAGCCAAACTTTGTGGCATTATTATCATTCATGTAGATCTCCATTCGATTCCAAATGCTGGTTTCTTACCAGCCTTGTCAGAACCAGCTATGTCACTAAGCAATTTATGACTACAATATATCAAGACACTTTTAAAAAAATTTTTTTTTACTTTTCTAGCATTGTATCAGTATCATTGTGGTTGAATAGCTATTTTGGCACTCACAGTTGGCAGACACGGTACACAGGCAGAAGCACACGGTGAAGAGCAGGAGAGCCAGGGTCCTGGGCAGTGCCGACATTCTGAACGACTGACCGGTTGACTTTCAGATCGATCAATAGACTCGACAGGTGACAGTGGCGACTCGTAATGTTGTCTGGGAGGGCTTTATATAAAGAGCATACCCCGCCTACCTCACCAAGGGGTTTGTACGTGTGTCTGAATGCCTTGGTGTGTCTGTGTCTGTGTGAGACGTCACGGCCCGTGTGGTGTGGTCGGTGGCACGAATCCATCGCACCTCTTCCCCTCTATTGCGCTCCCCCGTTCCCCCGTGGTGTCCAAACGTCAGCTTCCAACCGCCAACTTCGTTTTGCATCAGCCACTTGGTTTCTGAGAAAGAATGCCACTTACAGACGCGCACACAGGGGTGAATTACAATGGAAACCAAGTGGTTTGATTTGTTACTTTCAGTTTACATCGTTTCTTTTAATCTCACCAGGTGGTTTCACAGCAATACTTGCTGATCCTTGGCCATGTACTCTATTATTTAACTATTGAACTGTTACTTTTTGTCATACCCAGTCACTGCATTGTTTTTCTATATATCTAATAATGATTATAATTAATTAGATTTACTTGGCCGCCAATTAGGTATGGCAGAATTTTGATGACTTGCATTTGTATACACTGATGAATGATTGTTTGAACTGGTTGACGTTTTAACTGATTGACTACAGCTGCATGCCGTAAACTAAAGGTGTTAATGTTTTGTTTAGTGGATAGCAAAGGGTTTAATTTGTTGCTGAAGGGGTCACATTGAAGACAGGATGTCTGCAGATAAGATAACACCAGCCAGGAATGTGTCACTTTAATGGCCAGCAACCTAACCCCAATATGTGTGCGTTTTTTTACAATTCGGGACAGGGCACTCCCATTGTCTATATAGGAATACTGACTGCAGAAGTAAATTGTCATCTCCTAGGGGACAACGTCTTAAACGCTGTGTGGGATCATCCTTTTGCAAACGCATTTGATCCTTTGCAGAAGCACCTTTTTTTCAATAAAATACTTGTATTGAACTTCATGGATGTGTATTTATTTGATGTGATTTTATTACTTGTGCTTGTCTCTTTATTTAATATGTTTATTTTACCTTTTATCTGCACTGTCCACTTTTTTTGCTGCAACATTGTAAATTTCTCCGCTGTGAGACGAATAAAGGATTTCTGATTCTGATTCTGATTATTTGGTCTCGTCTGATTATTTGGTCTCGTACACACAACGAACGACAGACCGACAGACATCTATCACACACAACAATCAGTCTGGGTGTTACCACGGCAGCCAATTTGTGGCCAGACTGGCTCACCTATTCTATTCTTTTCACAAAATACAGTAAATGACAATAGTGCAGTATTTTTATCTGGATTTGGAAGTGGGGAAGTGTGGGCAGTGGTTTTACTGGTCCACAGTATATCCCTCTGTTGCCTCTTAGTTTCCGTTCACCTCATCTTCTCTTGTGCACTCACACCACCCTCTCGATTACACACAGGGAGTCAGGTTTCAGTATGACGTCCTTTATTTATAACAGAATAAGAAAACGAGTTCATAGGTTTTGCTCATGTTGTCCACTTTATAATAAATAAAACAAAATAAATAGTTTTTTTTTATAAATTACACGTTTGACTCGAGAGACAAATGAAAGGTAACAAACAACCCTCAGTTGAAATGTTTGGACATTCACAAACTGCATCCATTGAAATGTCTCATGAGGGGCAACAGAAGAAAAACGTGACATAAGAAAATAAGTTATTCACTCAGTGTTCCACATAAATACATTATAATCAATGAATGAACACATCACACCCTGTTCAATAAATTAGCTATTGCGTAGATGGCCTGAAACGTCTTTGTTTATTCTCTTTGAGAGAAGAGTTTAGCGCTGGAGAGGCTGCTCGGCTGAGGCATCGCTGATGGTCCTCTTCAAAGACGTGAAGAAGGTGGTCAGCGGAGATGATGAGGTGGACGCAGAGGAAGAGGTAGTCGATGAGAGGGGGGAGGAAGAGGAGGTCAAGCTCAAGAGAAAAGAGGAAGAGGTTGGCGGAGATGATGAGGTGGATGGAGAGGAAGAGGAGGACAAGCTTGAGAACAAAGAGGAAGAGTTTGAATGCATGGAAGAAGTGGTGGAAAGGGGAGGGGTAGCCTTTTGGTTCCTTTGGGCCATTCTAGAAAAGAAAAAAAAAATACTCATTTACTCTGTGAATGTGTGTGTGTGTGTGTGTGTGTGTGCGTGTGTGTGTGTGTGTGTGTGTGTGTTTGTATGTGTGTGTATGTGTGTGTGCGTGTGTGTGTGTATGTGTGTGTGCGTGTGTGTGTGTGTGTGTGTGTGTGTGTGTGTGTGTGTGTGTGTGTGTGTGCACGTGTGTGTGTTTAATTGTGTCAGTGTTTCTGCGTAAAAGGCAAACTAAAACATACAGGGAAAGACAGAGACAGTGTGAGAGTTGATGAGTCATACAGTCAATACTCACTTGAGCTGTCTAATCTTGGTTAAAACCCAGGGTGATTTATGATAACTGCAGCTCTGTCCTTTCTCTGTTTCAAAGCTACGGAAGAAACAAAGGGTTGGTCATGCAGGAGGCGTCAACGACTCAGACAGTACACTTCACAGTACATGAGCATTCCCTGCATAGCTGGACTCATACACATCATTATTGATTAACTGTGCTCCGATTCGTATAATTACTCATTATGAAAGCATCATCCAAAATACTTTGTTGGAGAATAAGATCGCCCCTTACATGACAGCCCAAACACAAGGAGGGTCTGCCTTCTGGAGCCTGTATCCAATAATGTGTTCCGTGATCTCCACTTTGGACACCTTTGTACAGCATGTCGATAACTTCTGAGCCGCTACAGAGAACGCAATAGGGAGACAAACGGGAAAGCGGTTCAAATCAATTGCAATTGTCAAATAAGAATCCCATTCGATCCACAGCCAATATGATTGGAGATCATGCCCTCAGTAAACATAGAGGAAATGTATTCCTCCGCCTGCTCACCTGATCCTGCGGAGGCCATGAAAGTCAAAGCAATGAGCACTGCCACACATTTCCCCAGTGTCCCTGAGGTCTCCATCTTCATCAAAGTCTATGAACCTGTGAGTCTCTGTGAGATGAGTGTAAAACAACAGAAATCAACGAAAGGACGATTGACAGATGAATATCCCTCTATGCTCCTCAAATCAATGAACTTGGAGCCCTTCGAGACAACTATAAGGAGGCCTGAAAAGCAGAAGTGGTCATTTGTCATTTTGCTGTTCAGGATTTGCAATGAATGACTCTTGCAATCATGTCATTTACCAACAGGAAACGGTTACATCAGCATCCTGTTCGGAAAAACTGAATCATGGTCCTCCTCACCTGGTTGAAAAACCATGACAACGGTACCAATTCTGAAGATTTTCAATGGCACATCAGGCACATTCTTGAAATAAGAAGATCGCAATTTGATTATGCGACTTATGAATAGCGGGGCTGTACTTCTCAGAGGCTGCCAGGAGTATTCACATCACATGGACCCTGGCCCGTGTGTCACACATAACTCTCCCAACCATGACCTCTGTACAGCTTACTCACATTCAACCACACTTAGTTGAAAATGTTCAGCATTCCAGCAAAGGTTGAAATATGTCAATGACAGATTCTTTCAACTTGTCAGAGCATTTTGGTCGTGTCTTTTATGATATCTCTTCTTCACTGTTAGGAGCCTAATTCATGTCTTTATTGCATTTCAAGGTGCCTGGCATTCAGTGCTGGATTCCAAGTCCACCAGTATTAGGCTTCTAGTTTGATGAAAGGCATAATAAAGGGCCTTAACCCTATGGACCACTCAACTATAACACATGCCTTAAAACAATCACAACGCTCAATTGGCATTTCCAATCCATATGAAGGGTACTGTATGTCTGTTTAACACTTCGGTTTAGACAACAAGACGTTGATGTTTGGTGTGGCTTCAGTACAGCCGCTGGTTATAGAAGGTCTTAGAAAAATCTTCAGGTCAGTGAAAAATCTACGAATGATCAATCCTGTTTATAAATAGAAGAGTTTTCCTTTTTCAACAATGTTGCCCATGTTACTCTAGCATCAATATGAACATTATTACCAGCTACAGTGAACCATATAAAAATGTCACACGAAAAAAGAGACAGTTACAGGCTAGCACCCATATTAAAACATATAAAATAGCATTAAAACAAAAGCATTGTTCAGGTGTGCGTAACTGAGTGAGTTGATTAGGTAATATGTCGGTGGGCGAGTGAGAATAGAGTGCCTCTATCTGTTTTTGCTCTCTCTCTCCCTTTCATTCCCCCCTCTCTCTTTCTCTGTCTCTGTCTTCAAAACATATTGAAGGCTTTACAGAAGAAACACTTTTACTTTAGCTGCCGTATGATGGTTGTGCCATATCGTATGCATCCATTTAAGTTCCTATTGAGGTAAATGGACTGTGTAAGAGTTTCATTTAGACATGGTTGCAATAGTTGTGGGGAAAGAGGAACGAACCATGACCAGTCTAGAAAGTTCTTTGGTGTCTAGTCACACGAAGATACCATCACTGTCATTTTCCTGGGAAAGCTATGACAATGTGAATCAAGCTGGAGACCTAACTAGCATTCAGTCCTTGACGCGTTTGTCTGCCCTGTTTACAGGGCCATGTAGAAAAGGCTAATTGATGTTAAACTTTTTCAACAGAACACCTCACTCAATATTATATATGAAAATGGATTTAGAATTTGACTGTTTATTGGAGCCTCGTTTTTGTTGTGTTTGTAGGTTGTAAAAAGTGTGTTAATAATATCCTATTAAAAGAGGTTTGACAGCTTTTACAGCGGTCGAGTTCTTAGCGTGTAGCGTATTTCTACAAGTCATGAAGAGAGGTTTAAACTCATTAAGAAGATATAGAGTAAGGTAGCTTTGAGACGTCATTGCTCACTGTTAAGCCTTCTGAAGGTATTGTGGGCTTAAATTAACGAAACATCTGAGATGGAGGGTACGCACTTGAAAACTCCAATGACATATCTGCTCTCACCCCAAATTCATTCTAAAATTTGTTTTTTTGAAGTGCTCATCTTGGAATATGGCATAATGGATACTAGAATTTAACAGAATAGATTATTATACAATAGAATAACTTTATTGTCCATTACAAGTAACAGAAATTAATCTTCAAGTATCCTGTACATTTTGAAATTGAGTCTCACATTGTAATAGTTAATGGTGCATGATAAAACAGTGAAGAGTTGAAGTTGGTGCTGTTTGCGTCTCTAAGCTGGTCTAAGTATTCCACATGTCTACACTCCAAAACAAATTAGAAATTGCTTTCACATTTGTCCCTAGTGTTGTAGGCCTAGGCCCACTCTTTTGCATTTCCCACATTAATCAGTTTATCACACACATTTTTCAGAGTCATGTTTGTAAAGTTTATTTTTAGTAAATTTTTTGTACATTTTAGCCTATATGTTCTCTTTTTCTGGAAATCAACCAATAACCAGTCATACTTCAAGCGCAATGACAACGCATTTATTCCACAGTGGAGCGTTACAGGGACCGCAGTATCACAACAGTATGACAACAGCATGACAACACGCACTGATGTCGTTTCCACGTAATGCAATATTCAGTTGCCAGTTCATTGTTAAAGGCAAAATAAAAAAATAAAAAATAGAAGAGCAACCGAGACAGAAAAGCCACATGATGTTGAACCACATACACTCAAACCAATCACATGCATGCATGTTCAAGCTCATTTTCACGCACTCCGGCTTTTTCTCGCCTTATCATCTGCTAAGTAGATTCTTGCTAACCTCATTTGAACCTTACATGAGCAAATGGTTCAAATGGGTGATCATCATCAAAATTTGTGGCTTATCAGAAGTCCAAAGCTGTGTTTTGATGGTGTAAAATATAAGCCGGAAGGCCAGAGGAGTAATTAAGGCTCCACTGTGCCAGCATTCTTGGTGCAGACTTAAACCTACTTCCTCCAGTAGCCTTTAGTATTGAAAGGTTTTTTGTTCATTTGTGAATGTTTTCTTCCCTCAAGTGGTTGAGATGAGTAATGCATCCAAAGAGACGTGACATATGAAGACACGTTTTCTGTTCTCGTTCCTGAATTCTTTTTGATCAGACATGATCAGCCTCGCACATTGATCAGTCTGAAAGATTGATTTGTCTAAAATATATTAGGCCAATATTGATTAATTAGGTGGAAAGACTTGAGACTAGATCCAGGTTATGTAATGTGACATATTATCATCCCTCACATTATAATAATAATACGATTTTATTTGCACTACACTTTTTTGAAACCCAGAGATGCTTTACAAGATACACAGTGAAGAAGGCAACAGACAATGACTGATTTAGACTGACTAAAACGAAACCCCCGTGAGCCATTTATAGGAACACCCCCTGCACCCCCCTTCCGCACACACACACACACACACACACACACACACACACTGATGTGTCATACTCATATAGCTTACCCACAAAAGAGTGAGTTCATGAATCAAGTGAATAGATAGAAAACTACCATAATCAAACTACAAAATGTCAAGAGGTTTTCTTTTATTTCTTTACAGATCTTTGTAATAAAAAACTATTTCAGCCATAATGAGGAGGCCTAGCTCTATTTTTGTAAAATATGATTTACAAACTTTGCAATAACTTCTTTCATTATAAATATGAAAATATATTGATAAAATTATTTCACTTACAAAACAATGTAAACAGAATGAATATTCAAGGTAATGGTCTGCATGGGAAATATGAAACAAACAATGACGTATCTTGACATATAGTTAACAAAATGAACCTTGAAATACTTTTTTACCTTTTTAAATACTCTGTGAATAAATTAAATAATGCCAAAGGAATAAATAGATAATGAAAAAATAAATATCAGAATAAATATTGAATTGTGAAAATGTTTAAAAATATCTAAAATGATTTCTGAGTGAAGCAGCTTCTTGTGAAGGTTTTTGGTCAGACAACCTCTTTGACAGTCTTCATTGCGTGGAGGCCTCAGTTTCGTTCAAAAGTGGGAGACACTCTATTCCTCGCTAGACATTGAAGAAAAGCAATGAGGCATAGCAAAGACAGATCAGATAACATATTTAAATGTTAAAATGGAATATTTACATTGATGAAAAAGGTTAAATGGTTAAATATTTCATAATTGCACTACTGTATTTCACAGTCTGGTGACAGGAGGTTAACCTGAAAGTTCCAGCAGTTTAGTTCTGAGGTTTGACACCGCATGTACGGATGATTTTACCTGCTTCAGCAGACGTAGCCTCCTATCAATCCAAGATGCTTTTGGATCGACACAAAGGTGTTTCCCTTCACTGGTCATACTGTATGACAGAGACATATATAAATCAACTTTTTATTTAATTAAAATATTTTGCTAACAAAAAAGACACCTAATAATAATGATTTATACTTACATATAAGCATCAATTTTGCATCCCCACGTATTGGCAGACTGCTTAACGCAGGCTGTGATGTGGTGGTGTATTTTTTGTTTTGAAACAGTATGACAGCAACTCTGTGCCACCTGACCCTGAGATTGCGCTACAATATACACACACAAACACACATACAAACCGTAATAATTACCCTATACTTCTTTTTTTATTTTTTACTCCACACAAATTGCAATAGCCTTTACAACAACACTCAATTCCAGTGTGATCCATATAAACGACTAAAGCAAACAACCTGCAACAAAATGTAAAATCCCTGCCGTGAATTTTTTTTTTGCCTTACCTTCAAATGCACAGTGGAGGATCATCATTATCAAGGTAAAGTGACAAAGTCCTTGTTTGGTGAAAGAATTAGATACAAACATTTTCCAAACTTACAAAACTTCTTCGGTTTTGACTAGAAGAGGCTAACTAATGTATGTCATGAACAGAGACACGGGCTGTGGTCTTATATTAGTCCACAGAAAAGAGGAACTATTATATATGGTCTGGTCATAAAAACCAGAAATATTTCAGGAATTAATACATTGACACATTACCAACATCCTACACCCCCCCCCCCCACCCCCCACCCCCCACCACCACCACCACCACCACCACACCCACCACACACACGCACACACACACACACACACACGCACACACACACACACACACACACACACACACATACAATTCAATTGTTAAGAAGTAGTCATGTGAGTATGTCAACGAAATCCTATTAATTGTGTAATTTATTGAGTAGAATCTAAAACCAAAGTGTGACATCACGACGTGGGTCACACCCTTTGGTGTTGCATGTTAGCGACAAAAGCACTTGCTGCTCATCAGCCATGAAATCATCATCAGTGACGTACTTCTGGTTTGAGTAAATTATTTCCTGATACATCTAATTAACCTGACCAGCAGATTCATCCATGCCACACCCACACAGATCAAAAATAAAAAGTAAATGACGTTCCTCATCTGTGTGAAGTCCTCACAATGAAAGATTCCTGATTATTTAGAAAATGCTACTGTTGAATCATGAATCCAACCATAATAAATTTGTTCCACACACCGATCAGTAAAATGCTCAGTTGGGAGAGGATTTTCTAGTTTTATGGAAGAAAAGCTGTTTAAATAAAGCTGGCAGAGATACTGGTTATGCCAACTATTATTATCGCTGCCGAAAAAATACCCATGAATCAGTATTTTAAAGTGTCATACTATGCATGGTTAGTGAAAATAGGTCTGTGATCTATTAACCAAACAAAGAAAATATCAATTGTCATGTTCTTGAACACTACTAACTGTTTTGTCATAATATGGACAGTACAATGTGAAATGGAAATTGTGACACTTTGGGATATTTGACAGGCGCCATCCTCATCTCAGCTGAAATCCATGAAATGTCTCAAGTAGCCTATATCTCACATCTTGCAGCTGACCAAAAAAGGTAATTGTACAGCATCGCTGGGTATTTTACAGGTTGTGAACACATTTCCTTGTTTCTAAATTAAAGGAAGTGATTCAACCAAACAATGACAATGGTTTAGATTAGTCAGAACACTCTACATCCCACCAACCTACAGAGATTGGATTTGGTACTGTATGGTATACAATGATAGTAACAATACTTGAATCTTCTGATGATGGTAAATTGTATTTCACTGTTTTGTGAGTTTCCTGGGGCCTTTTCCCATATTTCCAATACCCAATGCAAACAAAAGTATTGATACTAGCCAACATTGTAGGTTGCTTAAGACGTTATGGAGCAGGGATTCCCTCATACACTGCCAGATAAATAAATCGAAGATTAGCCAGACACAAGTTTATTCTAGTGTGGATAGAGTGGGGATGATTGGTCATCAAACCTTTGAAGTCATTGCCCACTAATAGATAAATGGAGCAGAATTTGGAGAACTAACTAACTAATAATAGCTCTAGAGTGACCAAGATACTATTCCCAGAGGTGATACAACAATACCTTCACATAACTCATATTCATACTTATATGCGTAACAACTAAGACTATGAGTAAGTGAAATGTTTTTCTTTAATTTTATAAAAGAGGCTTGCATATATATTGTATAAATTAGCACAAGCAGCACATTCACATATTAATACTTAATCTGTGCTATGAGGGGATTTGAGTCTAAAGGAAGTATAAAATATGCAGTAGAAATTTACATTTTACACATATGTCACAAAGCTTTCTTTTGGTATGAATTAGGACCAGGAAATATGTCTTTCTACAGTCATTTACACCAATTGAGTTGATACAATTGTGCTAGTATTTGTTGATTACATAAGACTTAAACAAGGCATACATGTGTTTAAACAAACACATGTGTTTCCCAAAATAAAAAACCTAATTCAAAATTCAGTTGAAATGTGGAGGACAACAATTAGGCCTTAGTAAATCATTTCTAGTATTTTCTTCTCTCATCACAAGGCACTAGATGGAACCCCCTAAACTATAAAGTAAATATGTCACAAATCTGCAAATTAATAAAAATGTATATCTACACCAAAAGAAAAATCTATCATATTTGTCTAACTTGTTTCCATGTCCAAAAAATTCATTATCAGCAAGCCTTCAGTTGTGAGCCACTTGAAACATCTTAATAGAATGTACCATATGCTGCTGACAATGCATCTCAAATGGCATGGCGGCATGATGTCTATGAGGCTCAATGCCTCCTGGTTCAATTCCATAAAGAAATATTTTCTTTTTGGTTTCCAGCAGGATGGCATTTATTATAATTTATATGAACTAACTGCATGAATGTATTCATTGTGGTACAATATGTACAAAATACAAATTATGGCCCTATGTGAGAATAGCCTGACCTAAGATTCGGCAGCGCTTCCAGGCGCTTCGCAGCCATTCGCAGCCGGTTGGCTGGCGCGAGGCTGTACCCATTAGAACCGATTTTTCTGCGACGGTCACCAAGCATTTATGCTCCTCTGCACAGTTGTTATCACATTTAGAGCTGGTCTGTATCATGGCCATGGGTAATTAAATAACCTAATTGATTTTTAACGTGCGTGTTCTTGACAACTGTAGGCAACATGTAGGTCCTATCGGAGTGCGAATTAGGCTAGAGGACAATCGGGCGGTGGGGGGCTCAACGTTTTTCTCCAGAGCAAGCACGGTTTCCTACCTGGGCCGGTTCTTGCCTGCTACACAGTTTTTTACGATCGCAAGCATACTTTTGTCCAATCTGTAGACACATTTTCAAAACTCTAAACACAATGTAAATGTAAAAAGCAACTTCTGAAGAAATGTATAAAGAAAATAATACAGAAGTAAAAAAGTAAATTGGAAATATATAGGAGGGAAAATGCAAAGCAAATGTAAAAGGAAATGTAAAAAGCAATAAAGTAATGTAAATAGAAAAGTAAATAAGTATAGGAAGCATACAAAGGAAAATACAATGCATGGCCTTTTATTTATTTTTGAGTCATTTATTTATTCATGTTTTTATTTCAAATTTTGGCAGCTTTGGTCCTCCATACCTAAGATACTGGGGACTAGATAGAGGACAAGATTGATGATTGGACAATATTTCCCATACAATAATAAAAATAATTATCAATAGGCCTATAACAATATCAAAAATAGATTAACACCCATAAAGAAGAGGAAACGGTCAATATACTGTTTATGTTGCTAAATGTACCCACAATTTTACAAAGATTGCACAGCCTAGACATGAGCTTCAATAATATTGTGTAAAGTTGTGATGTGTTTCCAAATGTAGTAGCCTAGCCCTTTGGCGTGTTTATGAAAACATCAAATGTAATATAGCACTGGAGTGAAGAAGTCTGTAAGCAGCCTTTTTGTATGGGGATACCTCTGGCTAATCCACTCTTCACTGCTATACAGAGACCATTTCATATTCTCGCGAGATATTACCAACAGCGCCCCTCTTGTTGATTGACGGAAGAAGGAAAGGGAGGGAGGGGAGTTACTCCAGGCTAACGATAGCAAGATACACAAACAAAATTGTATAAGGTCTGTGCTTTATTCACCAGCCAACTGTATAGTAAAATCTGAAAAGGCATATTTTATCGTATCAATTGTTTTACTACATTGATCGAACCGGACAGGAACCAACCAATGGACTAACGCTAAAATTGCACGCTAGCTAGCTAATTCCAAAAAGAGGAAAAGGGGCCTATTTTTGTTCCTGGTGTTCTGGTTAGCTCGCGCAGCCGGTGTTGTCACTACACTCCGAGGCTTTTTATTTGACTATGCAAACAAACACGTTATACGGCTTATTTTGTTTTTCTCCATGGGAAAATACTATCAGCCTTTCTCCCACAGTGGTCAGTGCCCAGCTGCTCAACTCAAACGTTAATCTGTAGTTGAAGCGGCCTGCTTTGTTTTCGCAGTGGAGCGGCCATGAATCGCCGCAGACAATAACAGAAATTGAGCGTGCTTGTTTTTTTTTTTTGCATTGCAGACGTGCCAAAAATCGGAAGTGGCCTTTGAGTGATGTGAGTTGTTCCAAAAACCCTCAATCAACCCTGTTGAATATACCAGAGAAATAATGAGAAGACTTCGATACACATTGACAAGCATGAATTTGTATTCCGTTCATCGGACTGAGCGGTAATAGTGTGGACTCTGCGCCTTGGCGGCAGAGGAAAGAGCGCCACCAAAGCAACATTGTTGTTAAGTCATAACTCAACGTCAGTGTCAGCCGCACTCATTGAATGAAAGGGACCCGAACGCATTGGGACGAAAAATATATATTTTCTATTTGGGCGCATATATTTTGATTGCATGGACTCGTTTTAGAAAAAAAAAGATGTACCAGGCATGATGATAACTTGGGATTATTTCGTACCGTGGAAGAGAGGTAAACGGACAAATTAGTTGACTATACGATGATGAAAATGTGTTATTCAAATTACGCTTGTGTCTGCAAAGACTACTTGCAGGTGGTCTTGTTTGCTAGCAAGCAAGTAGTACTCTCATTGCGGGAACTACTCGTCTGAAGCTTCCATCAATCCAACGATATGTCATTTGCCAGGCTGACACACTGTCTTCCCAGGACAATAACCAAACGAGCAATACTGGAAGAACGCCGCTTATATCAACAGTGACTCAATAACACCTAAGCTTAAATCGGTGGATCGCTGTGAATGTGTGTTTATCTCGTCATTTGTGTTTTATCTCCCGGACTGGACGCCTGACTCGCGGCAGCTGAGATGAACCCGGTGAATGCGACCTCTCTCTACGTGTCCGCGTGTCGTTCGGTACTGCAGTGCGATCCTCGCGACCCCCGGGCCCTCGCGGACCTCTACAAGCTGCTGCCGTTTTTCCGACAATCCCTATCCTGTCTTGTGTGTGGTAGGTGTCTTTTCTAAATCTGACAACATCTGTTTACGTGAGCATTAGGCCAGCTAGCTCTGCGGTTAGCATAGCTTCCTTAGCATCTGTCATCGTGCGACACACCCCCTCGCACGCCGTCCAGCATGTGCTATCTATGGTTAGTTGTACCGTTTGCGTTTATTCAATGAAACCCAAATTCTATTACCCCAGTGAGCAGAAATAGTTGTTAATGTTATTTTCTGTGCTGTGGTAATTGCTTTCATCGGTTGGCTTTCCTTTCGTTTCATATGCTTTTGAGCTTTGTCCTTATGTTTTTTTCACGAAACCAAATTCTTTCTCTCATCTATTGCTTGTTTATTAAAGTGTCGTAATTTATAATTGCAGGTATCATATTCTTCCATTTGGACTTTTGTGTCTGTTTGTTGCATGCACAACAATTTAAAATGCATCTTGAGCCCACATCTTTATGAGTCGAGGATTTCAGATTAATAGATGCATAGTTATGTCTGTGTGGCAGACAATGATGCTCCATTGTGTGTGTGTGTGTGTGTGTAAGAAAGAGTAATTGCTGATGTTTGAAGATAACATTACCATTGTATTACTGTTAAGATTTGATGAGTATGGGTGAATTAATATGGTTATGTTGTATACATGCCCTTTTGCTGGATTTTTAAATAGTAATGCTGAATCTACTGGACACATTTTTTGACATTTCAATTTTGGTCACGTTACTTTTTTCGGAATGTTCTTTGAATCTAAACCTTGTTTGTGTAAGAGGCTTGTTTGTTGTGGCTTATAAATCAACCCTAACTCCTTCCCATCTGCAGGCGCTTCTGCAGCTGCTGTCCCTGACAACCGTAGTTGCTAAGGAAACTCCTCTCAAAGAACAGTTGTCATTTAGTCTGGCAGATAGGGCCCGATAGAATCGGATAATTTTTTACTCAAATGCCATTCTTTTTTTCTTTTTTGCTTATTTATTTATTGTTAATTAAATTTTTTTCCTCAAAAAAGACAACTGCGTTACAAATTCCCAATTTATGACAAATTTTCTTTAACTTGGATACACCTTACTCAATGACATGGCTTTCTACAATTATGTGTGAATTCCATTCTTGTGCTTTCTTTTCATGAGGCTATCTGTGTTTTCAGCCAAGCAGATATTATGAGGCTCTACTGAGATTCAGATTGTAACTATTTACTTGTTGAATCGAATATTTTAGTGGCATGTCTTATGGTGTAGAAGGACATTCACTGATTAACTTATTCTTTGCTATACCTCCTACAACTCCCATTCTACACTGCCCATTGAAAAATGCAATATGATCTTGGTGAAATGAATGAATTGCTCATCCTGTTTTGTTTTTCTCCCCTTTTCTTGTTCACAGGTAATCTGTTGCAGGATCCCATAGCGCCAACCAACTCGTCGTGTCAGCATTATGTGTGTAGGGGCTGTAAGGGTCAGAGGATGCTGCTGAAACCCTCCTGTAGCTGGTGTAAAGACTACTCTTGCTTTGAGGAAAACAGACAGCTCTCATTGCTAGTCCACTGCTACAGGAAACTATGTCTCTACATTGCTCAGTCTCCCCTTGCCCCACACATTGCCAGTGTTGCCAGGGATTCACCAGATCTCCAGGCCATCCTGAACGAGGGCCTCTCTCTCGCCGAGAGTGAACAGGAAGTGGAGGAATCCTCGGATTCGGTCGACCAATCAGCCCCCGCCTCCACCTCTGACCTCACGCCCGTTGAGACTTCATCCACAGGAGAGGGCCAGTGGCTGGGACCTGGCTCTGCGGGCGTGAACGGGCTGCTTGACTGCAATGGCTCGGGCGACGCGGACACACTACAGACGGTCACCATAGCCACCAGCGGAGGGGTCCTGAAGCAGGAGAGCCATGGCGAGGAGTTACCAGTGTGCGTACGGGTCACAGGGACAGGCGAGGCAGAGTTATGTGACATTACGTTCGAGGGCGATCTTAAACACGGGGGAGGGCCGCTGTTGCTGAGCGTTGAGGAGGTTCTCCGAACCTTGGAGCCGGACATTGAACCCGAACCCGACCCCGAGCTAGACGGTCCTCCTTCGATCCCCCAGGCTAGCCTGGACCCGCCGTGCTGTACCTCCGCCTCACAGTCCTCCAGCCTGGCCTCCACCCTATCCCAGGAGAACAGCGCGTGGCACCCCCTGCCACCACCTCAGCCTTCCCCCACGGTCACCTCTCCCACGCCGCGGTGTCACCGGAAGCGTTCCCGCTCGGAGAGCGACAGCGAAAAGGTCCAGCCCCTCCCCATCTCCAGCATCCTGCGAGGACCCCCCCTGATTTCCACCAATCCCGCCGCGTACCACCCCAATCCAAGCACCGCTGTGAAACGAGATCCCAAACTGCCCCCCGCTTCACCCCACCATCACCTGGTCCCTGTACCCAACGGAGGGCCTCCAAAGGTGGGCAAGCCTGTTCTGGTCACTAGCAAAGGCCTGAAGAAAACCCTGGAGCATCACGGGGGCCCTAAGAAGGCCTACGTAAAAGTGAGGCAGGGCACCCCCAAACCTCGTGCCCAGCCCCGCCTTCCCTCTCACCCTCACTCTCACCCCCTGTCCCATCCCCCCAGCCCCTCCAAGCCCCTGTATAAGAAGCCTGTGGAGAAGAAGGGCTGTAAATGTGGCCGAGCCACCCAGAACCCCTCTGTGTTGACCTGCAGGGGGCAGCGGTGCCCCTGCTACTCAAACCGCAAGGTAAGGACCTTCTCCAGGGGCTGGGCGTGGTCAATCCAATGGATTGTCCTTGTGTTTTCCCCAGGTAAAACATCTGACCCTGCTTGTGTCTCCCGGTATGTTACTGTGACTGTGTTGTTTATGTTCTCACTCATTCCCAGGCATGTCTCGACTGTATCTGTCGCGGCTGCCAGAACTCCTACATGGCCAACGGGGAGAAGAAACTCGAGGCGTTTGCCGTGCCGGAGAAGGCCCTGGAGCAGACCCGGCTCACGCTCGGCATCAACCTCACCAGCATCACCGCGGCCGCCCTTCGCAACACGGCAACCAGCTCGCCAGGCAACACGCTCATCAACGTCACTACGGCAACGGGAGCTCCGGTCACAGCCACCTTCCTAACAGGGGCAGGGCATGATGACCGGGGCTTTGATGATTCGCTGGACATGAGATTTGACTGTTGAAGCCTGCCCCCCCCCCCTTTGATGATTATGCACGTTCTCCACTTGGTTACTGACCAACGGGCGGGTGCAGAGGGACCTGAGGGGTGGAGCCAGAATAAGGCAGCTACCGTATCGGAAGATAGATGTGGTCATTGGCTGGTGCCTGGTAGATTTCTCTATCCATTGGCTGGTGCCTGGATGATTTCTCTATCCATTGGCTGAAACTGAAACTGCTTTTGGTCTTACGGTCTGATGCAAGAAGGATATGTGGCGTTACTGTATGTGCAGAGATATTGTTTCTGGAAGGGTAGAAGCGTTTGGTTTTCTACTATCGACGATGTGTAGAGCATGAGGTGTTGCTGAATGTTGTGTATGACAGTGTGTTTTGTCTGTCTGCGTGTGCTAGGGACATTCTGGTTCTGAGATGAAAGATTGTTGGCAGTAAGGGTATGAAGGTAATAAACGCACTAAAATCTTAATGCTCTGAGGACTGCGATCTGAACTTCGGCTATGTGTACGTTGAAGGTTACAAAATTTATTTTGCAAGGTCAGTTTTGCCCAGTGTTTGGTATTTTTTCATCATCTCAAATATGACTGTTGCAATAATGAGATAGGTTATTTAAGTTAGCTCTCAATGACTGACTTAAAGCTAAATTAAGTTTAAAATGTATTTCAATAAAAGATCAATATTTAATAAATGTTGTACATGTTTGTAATATTTTTTTTAACTTGTATGTAAATACAAATATGTTAGGCTATAAGTTTGTGAATTTTGTTTTGTATAAAATATCAAGTTCCTGTCGCAGCCTGCAGTGCTTTGAGATTTTAGGGCACAACTTTCTTGAAAAGGAAAGCACATTAAGACAAGGTGTAATTTATAATACAAGAAATTATTGATTTTGTACACAGACTTAACAAATTCCTTTAAAATGACATTTTATTATATATTTTGTAAGTTACTTTAATTAACAAACTGCAGTATTTATTGGATGATACTTAACATTAGTAGTGGTAGGCTTGATTAGTTGCCTTGATCCTGCCTGCTTCAGATGCTGTCCTGTCTTTCTCAGACAGAGCCTAGACGGTTTTTGTCTCGATTATGTTGCTGTCCTGTTAGTGCTAGTTTCTGCTGTCTCCAAAATGTTTGTGTTCCCATGGGGCATTTAAAAACTGTACTATAATTGTAACATATTTCCACAAAAAAGACCATCAAGAAAACACTACTGCTGTCTTGTGACTTTTTCCCCCACCATAGCAGTAAACCTTACATGTTTTGCATTCACCATGCCGTAAGGAATGATGCGAGTCTACAATGATAGAATAGTAATTGGAGGTGTGTTGCAGTGTAAGACCTACTGCTACCAGCAGGGGTAATTGTTGGACATAATCAGTCAGTGACATCTGATCGGTTGACTTGGGAACACATACGTACGTAATGGTAAGTTTGGACGTTTGAGAAGTACAATATACAGCGCTGCTACCAAGGACGACTCGCCGTTTCTTTCAGTTCTTTATTTCACATATTTACAGGAACATTTTCACTTACATTCACATGTTTCAATTTGTGGTTTCCTAGTCTTACTCCAAGTCTATTTTTATAAAAAGGGAAACGGTTCTGTTACTTTAGATCAAGGTGCATCATGAACCTACAAATACCTCAGTTTCATTTAAGCAATGCAGTTACCAGGGAATTAAAAAATCTGACAACGACTATTATGTTACAATCCTTTTGTGTTTTGTGCTCAGCCAAAGCTATCACTTTGTTAGTCTTCCAGCCTAGTTGGAGACATAACATCAGTACGTTCAGTCTTTAAGTAACAAAGTTTCCCTAATCAGAACTTCACGATATTGTTTTTTTCATACACATTTTTTTAAGTGTCTTCTTTACTACAGTAAATTAAGTGCTCAATAATGTGGACTTTCAGTGTTGCTCAATTTGAGTGTTAGCCTAGGCCTAGGCTATGACATAGATACAACAAAAATAGTAAAAAGTATATCACGTTTTGCTCAACAATAGACTCATCCAGTATTTACACAAGACTGTGGCTATAAATAGTCATAGAAAGAATCACGGCATTTGTACGGGAAAAATAGGAAGGGAGAAAATCATCCAACATCATCTTTAGTCATCTTTGCTCTCATGGCTATGATCATTTTAACCCATTGCGACAAAAGCCTGCCGGCCCACACACCCCCTGCATGAGAGAGTAAGAGATTGATCCTCGCCTGATTAACGGGGAGGACAGTGTGAAGCACAGAGGCTCCCCCTGCTCTCCCTCTGACGGCCAGGTCTCCAGCATCACACGTTTCGATTTTAACATCAGCACTAAGACACCTTTCCAATGGCTCCTAGACAGTCACCCCTGACCTCTAGCTGATTAGGAAAGCCCCAAAGAAGCTGCTCCTCTCGTCCATGTCGACAGTGGAGGCGTTGCTAACCGTGACGAACAGACGGTCGCCCACAGCCAATGGAAACAGTCCTCCTTGATGGGCCGAGTGCAAGGAGAACTGAGAGCCCCGGGACCAGCAGGAGGTCCGGCTCGTCTTCATCAGCAGAATGGGCACTAGGTAGGAGTTCATCTGAGGGGAGGAGGAAAGAGGAGGGTTGATACAAGCTCTGCACTGGACCAAAATCTTAGAATAATGAGGAAAAAGTATGTTCACAGCATGTGACGTTTTCAAAGCTTTTGGTTGAAAGCTAACTTGGTAGTAGAGTAGAAAATGGAGCATGAAACAAGCTGAAACACTGAGTGGGATCCTTTGTGAAGATAGATGGTCAAATGAATCAGGAGTGAAGGTGAATGAGAAACGAACTGGGGACGTTCCTCTTGTCTGACGCTCACAGGGTTAGCAAACAACCCCAGATGTCATGCCTGACACTGTTTTGGTTATTTGTTTTTCTCTCCTGAGGGCCATGTTAAAGATGAATTTCTGTTACTTGTAACAGACAATAAAGCTATGCTATTCTATTCTTATCTTGTGGGCCTAACTAAATTCTTAATACTTCAACACTCAGCTGCCAATTGATCAACCCAGCGCTGACCGTAGTTTACGTTTAAAGAGACTGCTGGTCTGCTGCCAGGCTGGTTCTGGTGTTTTCTTCCTTGTGTTTGCATGTATGGCTTCTTTAACTCCAACAGTAAAGCGGGGAAAATGAACGAAGTGAAAATAAGACATGGTAAAAATTACGAAAACGTGGCTAAACTGTAGAATACCTCTTCCAAATAACCTTTACCAGCTGCTTGAGCTGAAAATCATAGGGAGGGGACCATAAACAAGGACAGATGGAGGGGGACCCATGCCTAAAACGGGGTTTTCAATCCCCAAAAAAAGAAAGATGTACTTACCTTTTTATAAACATACTGCAGCAGGGGCTTCCCTCTCTCCTCGCCCTCCTCGCCTACTTCCCCGTCCTCCTCCACAGAGTGTGTGTGTCTGAAATATGTCTGGGCATAGACATAGTAAAAACCGGGCTGGGACACGACCAGCTCCCCGTCCACCAGCCCGACGTCATGGAGAAAGGCAAGGCCCTTCTCACCCTCCCACCAGGAGATCTTCTGTCCCTGCACCCGTCGCCCAGGGGAGCCTGGGTCACATACCACACACACACACACAGATGGATGTAAATACGGCATTCCAGATAAAGTAAAGTATGCAGTGGTATGTAGATACATACTGTTTTAGCGATGCTTTAGTATGAAAAGTACGTGTTTAGTATGAAAAGTACCAGGGGTTGTGGGCTTTTTTTCAACTCATAGTTGTGAATTATGTGCAACACAGCAAAAAGTCCACACATGAAGAATTTCAAATGGACATAGTTGGCTGACTCACCGGGGCCCTCTCTCTCTGCTTTTGGCACAAAGCTGCCAGTAACGTGAGCAGCAACTTTGGGACGAAGGGAAGACTGCTCCTCCAGAACCAGCGAAGGCAACACCCTTGATACCTCATCTGAAAATAATTTGTGTAAAATCAACATCAGACTATTTCTATTTGGTTCTATGTAGGTAGTGTAAAGCTATTGTTTCGTGGTTGTTTTCTCACCTCGAACTGCAGAGGAGATTTCCTTTTGAAAGCGCTGGGAGAGGGACTTAAGCAGGAAGCAGGAAAATAAAGTTTAACAATACATTAAAAATAAAAAACTGTTAAGCAGTAAAAAGGCTGTTGCAAGCTGTTGTGTGTTTATGTGTGCGTGTGTGACTGCGTGTGTGTGTGTGTCTGACCAAGCCAGGTGAGTGCATTCCTTAGCTGATTAAGTCACACACACCAGATCATATCGCACGGCTATGAGAGACCCCTTTGTATGGCTATCCACAGTAGAACAAACTTATCTGAGAGATTGACTTGGGATCCATTTTTGCATTACCATTGAGGTGACGGTAACGGTCAGGAATGGATATTTCAAATCACACAAGCTGACTTGGGATGGGGACCACTGAATGTCGATGCCATATGGACTGACCTTTTCGATGAGCACATGAAGCTGCTGAGTGACCTGCCAGCATGGGTCCCCGTGCCCCTCGCCTGCGCGCACTTGGGCACTGCGCAGGTCAGCGCGCGTCAAGCACGAAACGCTGCTCCTTGCAAACGTCTCCTTCATCTTTATGTGCACAAATGAGATCACTTGAATACATCACCTTTTTAAATTCACATATTATTCAAAGTGTGCTAGATGACATAGCATTATTTTATCTCCCTTAAGTTTAAGCAAAAGCCCATGCTATAAAACTTAGTTTTATACAAGACGTCAATGAATGCACTCCCAGGCTTTTGCGGGCAAAGTAAGCAAAAAAATTATGCGGATGTTGCCAGTAGATAGATCAACAGAACAAAGTTACCAAAAGCCTATACAGGCACCGAAAAGACAGAGACGTTCACGTTGTCCTACACTACAACTGCATTATAATCAGTAAAGTACACACAGCATTTTAAACTTGCTCATAAAAGACACACAATTGCAATAGTCTGCTGTACAGTGTTTAAACTTGATGGTAGTCAACAATTGCGCGTGTAGTGGACTGTGTGCTATATGCCTACTGCGCACGAAAGGCCACAGACACGCACACAGATACGTTTCTATTTGTACAGTAAATCTCCAAATCCTTACCCTGTTTAGGACGTTGGTGAAATATATAACAGTGACAGTAACAGCCACAGTTTGCAGCAAAACCGCCACGAGCAGCAAAACTCCGAGGCACGGTACGCTGCTCGAGCCAGTCATAACGACAGACCACCGCGCGCCCCGTGCTGTCTCACTTCGGTTCCAGGATACAGAACAATAGCGAAGGCAATGTTCGGACTTCTTTAAACGCCTGTGTAGGTCCACACTCGAGCCAGCGCAAAGAAAGGGTGGGCGGGGCTACCTTGAAGAACACAAAAAGTTTGTACACTTGAATTTCTGTTTCGTTTTATACTGAACACACTTCATTCTATTACTGGCACTCAGTTTTGTGTTGGCCATAACCATTTCTGAACTAAAGTCGTTATACTAATTTATGAATTTAGAATTCTATTGTTCCCTTCACTGAAATTTGGCCTGTAAATGGGCCACGGTTTGCACATCTGGCCTCAATCTGCGCTCTGCTCGCGCTTGTCCCCTAGGGAGTCCACTCATTGGGTTTCACTCCAGTATTCAGCGCGTGCGTGAGTGGAAGGGGGGTCCTCTGTTTCCATATAATAGAGTCATCGTTATTGGCCTATGGACACTATTGGTTAAGACTAAGACCGAGAGAGCCTGTGTGTGTGTGTGTGTGTGTGTGTGTGTGTGTGTGTGTGTGTGTGCGTGATATAATATGTATATATATATCTATATATATATATATATATATAGATATATATATATATATATATATAGATTGTATATATATATACATAGAGAGAGAGAGAGAGAGTAGCCTACTCTGTTGAGGATTTTTATGGAGAAGATACTTAGTCCTTTACTCCCTCACACAAGTTAACTCCCCCACAAAGCTAAATTCCCCATGCTCTTTTTGAATCTGGCTTGTTTCACCCCTTTGCACCCACCCCTTCTCTCTTTCTCTCATTGGCCTGTGCTGGAATGGCCTCCTCAGAATCCCTTGCCAAGTTAAGCAGAAACTACAGACACACACTAGACCAGTGCAAACATACTCCCTCGCTAACAATCACAATCAAATTAACATCAACATACAATCACACTGTGCACATCTCATTTCTGACACACACACACACACACACACACACACACACACACACACACACACTCACACACACACACACACACACACACACACACACATAATGGGAGGTTGTAAAGCAGATCAAGGAGTAACCCGGAAACTCGAACACCAACTAGTAGCCAAACATGAAGCTAATTTAGTTAGTTTAGCTAGTTTCTATGTATGTATTATTATT
>JAVQIZ010107062.1:0-35708 GCA_036023535.2 Galaxias brevipinnis
CCCCCCCCCCCCCCCCCCCCCCCCCCCCGCCCCCCCCCCCCCCCCCCCCCCCCCCCCTCTGGTCCCTGGACACACTCCAGCCAGCCTCTCACACACCGCAGTGAAGAGGACAGGAGAGAGGAGACCACGAGGGGCTGGAGAAGGAGGGAGGCAGAGGAGAACAGCCCGTCGGGCTATTGCTGCATCTGTAAAGGGGCGGGCGCAGGGGTGGTGGTGGTGGAACAGAGAGAGCAGAGAAGAGGGGAAGAAGGGAGGAAAAACAGAGGGAGTGAGGGGAAATGGAGAACAGCCAAGTGCCAGGACTCATCAACCAAAAGAGGCACCAGAAAAAAAAGAACATACACACACACACACTCACACCAGAGCCAACAGCGTAAACATCAGCAAACCGACCAAAAATAAACCTGTGCAATCAGGGACTGTGTCACTGGTCTGGGGCCAGCCATCAACCTGGGGCCCTCCAGAGGGTTTGGTGGGGGTAGGTTATCTGAGGACAGAGGATCCTGGTTAATTATTGTAACGATTATGCTGTATGACTAGAACACGACGCCTCCTATAAGCGCAGTGCAGGACATAGAGCCTACAGCTGCTGTATGCTTCAGGCACTGGGTGCATCCGGTAATGTCCACTCAGGTCCGTCCATCCGTTCGTGTTTTTGGCAGCAGCACCGATTAGAACTGTGTCCCATTCTACTAAGTGGGTGAAACGTTGTGTAGAAAGACAGCATCAGACAACGAGAGAGAGAGCAAAAGAGCGAGAGAGAGTTAGAGAGAGAGAGAGAGAGAGAGAGAGAGAGAGAGAGAGAGAGAGATGGTGAGGGGATACAGTCAATGGACATGGCAACAGAAACAGAGAGACGGGGCATGACGGACTTGAGACAAAAAGAGGGAACAGAAAGAAAGACAGAGATGTAGAGACCGAGACGGGCACAAGATGCAGGTCTGACAACTGCTTGTTGATTCCCAATCTCAACAACCCCCCCCCAACTCTCCCACCCCTGAGGATGTGTGATCTTGTGGTCTCCAAGGTGATGGCAGTGATGGATAGGTCTGAGAGCCTCTCAGAGCCTCTCGGGCCCAGCTGGGAGGAGGACAGGGCAGCGGGCACCATGGTGATCAGCAGGCTGCTGCCTCGGCCCCACCTCCCCTCTGCTCTGATGTGTGTTCGCTGTGACAGGCAGACAAGAGGTGCTGATCACACGGGCACAGCAGAGACAGTCTGCCACCGCCAGCTCGGCCTGGCCAGCTGCCGTGGAAATGAGCGAGGGGGTGTGTGGGGGTGTGTGTTTGTGTGATAGGTGATATGTGCGTGAGAGACTTTGTCATTGTGTTGATGTGTGTGCATGTATGTTTGTGTGTGTGTGTGTGTGTGTGCGTGTGTGTGTGTGCGTGTGAATGAGAGTGCCAGGCCCATGTTGCCTAAGGAGAACGTGGTCCCAGGGGGCCGGGGCAGAAAGCTCTGCGCCGGAGTGGAACGGCCATGAACAAGTCTGCCCCATTACAGCCGACGCTTTTAGCCAGTTTTGCTGAATCAGCAGCACTCACTTATCCACTGATCAATATGGGCAAACTGGACCCAACTTCCTTAGGGCTCACACTCAGAGCCTGCATCATCCACCCCACCGCCTGGAACATAGGGGATCCAGCTGTCGAGTCTGGAGGGATTTGTCCTTTTCTGCTTCGTCCAAGGACAGACACGGCCTGCACATCTGTTTGCCAGGAGGGTCGACTCGGACAGCATGTTGTTTCCAGAAGGAACCAAAGGAAATGCAAGCTTTACCGAACATTTAGCCCTTCTCTGGTTATTCTACTGTTCTACACTGGAACTATCATGGCCTGGCCCATCTAGGGTCTGATTTCAGTTAATTGTTTGCACCTGCCCCCCATTACCTTGTTTTGTGTCCTCTCTCTTATTGGTTGATTGTTTCCCCTGGCTTTGTATTTAAGCCCTCATTCCTGTGTTGTCCCATCTCTGGTCATTGTTTGTTTGGAGGTCACGTGTTTTCGAGTCTGCTTTTGTGCTGTTTTTGTTCTCTGTTTTTTTGGCAATAAAAGCCCATCTATTGGAGATATGCCTGCGCTTGGGTCTTATCCTGCTGCAGACCGTGACAGGAACGTTCACACGAGCGATGTGGCATTGTTCTGTTCTGCGTGTGCTCGTTAGGTTTGGACTCTTCTTCCAATCACCAGTCAGACCGCCAGACAGACTGAGTGGGCGTCTAGTGAAAAGCACCACCACCAGAATAACAATAGCCCATTCTGCTAAACGCGTGGTCTTTCAGTCTCGACTGTCAATTATCACGAGTGCATAAACAATGTCCGATCTTCATTAACATAATCACTCACGGTAATCTGCTTTTTTTTTTTAAACAGCAGGAAAATTATATGTACAGTAGCAAGGCCATACAGTCGAGAGAAATAGAATTAGAGAGAGAGAGAGAGAGAGAGAGAGAGAAGCAGCTATGGATGGGGCATCAGTGCACGAATCGCGGTTTCCCATTCCACAAATGTATGTGCCCATTAAAATCCCATCAGCTCACCAGGGCTTGGTGTGTGTTCGTGGCACACGGAGCGAGCGAGCCCTCGGCTTTGTGCTTTGAAGCGCTCGTCACGTTCCACTGTGTTTCACCATTTCTCTCCCTGTCGGCGAAGCCTATTAATCTTATATTGCCGAGGTTGCACGCCCAGAGACAGAGGCCATATTTAGAGAGCGTGGGCAGGGTCAATGGGGAAACTGACCTGTGGGTGGGGGGGTGCGGAGACTCTGGCAGCAGGTTGCCATGGCAACAGACTTGGATGTGACAATCCGGTTGAAAACCCCGGTAATTGTATGCGTTTGCAAATAGCCTATCTGACTGACTCTGGACCCAGCGATGCTACTGAGTCCCTAGTCCTTTCGGGATCACTTGTATGCGGCTTCCAATGTTGGACGCCTTGGAATTCAAGTGGGGTTTTAAACTGTGTCCATGTGAAGGACCTTGCCATGACAGGCCTTGCTATGATGCTGCTGCCTCTGGTCTGGAGATGGCTGGACTTCACAAGCTGTGTCAGTGCACTTTAGTACTCAACCCAGCACAGCATAATGGTCAGTTAAGTGTGGATACTTAAAGACACTGGAGGGTGTCAATACAACACTGACCATTTTGCTGTGAGGGCCTAGACCATAGAAGATGTGGGAGAGCCTTGAGAGATCTTAGCTTGTCTCTGGCTCAGGTCAGAGAGCCTAGGCACGGGACTGTGGGTCAACACAAGGGTCACGGTCCACGTCTTTCTGATGGCGCTCTCTCATACATCTCCTTCATACCACAGCTTTTAGATCGTTATCTTCCTTTGCCTCGGATGTTTCACGTGCTGCAGCTGAACTGTAAATCCCGTCTCCGTATCTTTTGTGTCGTCTCCCTGTCTGCGGCCTCAACACAACGTTCAAAGACTCAGGACTCCGCTGTTTCCCTCTTTGTAGCCTTTCACGGCCTTGCCTTCCCTCCTCCTCCGTCCCTTTAATGGCCTTAGACGTCTTTACACACTGCATTCTGAAATGGCAGGAATACTGAACCATGCATGCTGCTTGTAAGCTACAAAGGAAAAACATTCTTAATCACAGAGGGGGAGAAATACTTCTATAAAAACTCCACGCTAACTTTGTTAGATTACTTTAAAAAAAAAGAAAGTTTTTTTCTTTTCCTTTTCATTCAGCAGATGCTTTCGTCAAAGGAACGTTTTTTTGATGTGAAAATGAAGGTTAGGCATCCCTAAAAGGCAAATTTGACTGCGGTTTTATGGTTGAGGCTTGGAAAGAGAACATTTCTCGTAGAAAGGAACACTGGGAGCCTTTGTACTTCTGTAACTTTGTACAGAGAAATTAAATGAGATTGAATAGAAAGAGCTGTGAAAAAGCCCGAATCACTCTCCACACAAACACTAAAGGGGGATTGTGGATTTACGCTGGCTCCCTTCTTTGATGTTGGAACACTCACTAAATGAGCCACACTTTGTGTTAATGTGGCTCAACCGAGCTGAGCATTGACTGGCTTCCAATAGCGTGATAAGATCTCTCTCTGTCCGTATCCCCAAACGATCTTTAATATGCGTCCCCCCCTAAAATGAACGAATGCAGATCCAAGCTATGGGTCCTTATCACGCTATGATACCCCGGCTGTGTCCCTCCTATCAGAGCTAACTGAGCTAACTGTACGCTATTCCACAGGTTCTGCCTCAATTCTTGCACCTCGTAATCGATTCTGAATATTGTTGTTCTAGTTCAAGAATAACAAGCAGTAGACCTGAATCCTACCAGGAGAGCTTCTCTGTCTCCAGCAGGATCAGCGGGTCACGGCCCAGGGCCGGAAGAAGGATGGGAAGTAGGGCTGAACTCACAGGCCGGGACAATGGATGAAAAGGCCCCCGCCGCATACAGAGGAAGAGCAGAGACAGTTCAGAGGCTGAGGAAGGCAGAAGGAAGGGAGGGAGGAGGCCGGAGGGTGGGGGTGGGTGGGGGGGGACGGGGGACAAGACAGAAAAACAAACACGCTCAAACAAAGATCTTCCCCCTTTGCACGGAATGAACGTGGAACTTCCTGTTCCTCCGACCCCCTTGCTTGCTTCTCATGTCCTTGTGACATTGCTGTAAGGATATGGTCTGTGATTGGTCAAGGGGTTGTCTGGAGGCATTAGGTCACATGACAGGACTGTCCAGTTCAGCCCGCGGTGTCTGACTCACGGCGGCGGACGTCGGCTGGGCGTGATTTGACGCTGGGCCTCTGACTCGGAAAAACGGCGGATCGCGCTGGTTTGGACGCGACGGAGCGAACAATGCTCTCTCTGTGAGTCGGCGGCTACGGTTACACAGCTGTGTTTGAGGATACAACCTATTTATACGGCCATCTTTATTGTGATTTCCCTCCGCTTCTCATCCCCTGGCATGTTGAAACATCTCCAGCCCTCCCTCCCTCCCAGACTGGACTGTAAACCTCCTCCCGTCCATACATAATGGCCAGTGATTATTTGCTCTAGCCCTGACTGAGTATGTTACCATGGACGCCGGAGCGTTGAGTGTTGTGCTCTGAGCCGAATACCCGCGTTGACCTCTGCTCATCAGACACTGCGCTTGCTATGAGTGGTTCCGCCTTCCCCGAGTTAAGACTTTTTCCCTTCACTGCACCTGTGCCCTTAGCCTTTTAACCCTCTTCTTCTTCTCCCCCCCCCTCTCTCTCCCCCTTTCTCCCAGACTCCTATTCAGCGGCCGGCAGCGAGGGCAGCATCTCCACGTCGGTGGCCTCGCTGCCCCCCCAGGCGTCGGGCAGCTCGGCCCCCAGCTCGCCGGGCTCCCGCCGCTCCGTCAGCACCCTGAAGAAGTGGCTCACCAACCCCGTGCGCAAGCTCAACGCCGGCGCCAAGGGAGAGCGGCAGGTCCGCAAGCTGGAGGGCAAGCCGCCTCCTCTGCCCCCGCGACGGCACAGCCACGACATGGGCAGCCCCGCGGGACACCAGCAGCCGTTCACCATCCTGCCCGTCAACCACAAACCGCTGGTGAGTCGGCACCTACGAAAAGTCAACGTGGCCACGTTGGGAATAGAACAGAGTGTTTTCTGTTGTTTAAAAAACAAAACAGGTTCTAACGTTTTGAAGTTGCTGCAGAATACTGTGTATAGGCGAAAGCTGTTTTGGAACGTGGCGTGACAAGTTTGCAAAGGGCTGACTTGTGGAGTCAGTCAACTCCTGAGTGTGTTTGAGTACCTCGTCGACTTATTGAGTGTGTTTGAGTGTGTAAACTGTGTGAGCTCCAAATCAAACACGACGCCCTGTTGCGTGCGTGAGCCGCTGATCTTCCAGTGCGCATTCAACCGACCG
The DNA here is from genome assembly GCA_036023535.2 of Galaxias brevipinnis. Taxonomy (NCBI): domain Eukaryota; kingdom Metazoa; phylum Chordata; class Actinopteri; order Galaxiiformes; family Galaxiidae; genus Galaxias; species Galaxias brevipinnis. The sequence continues at coordinate 5,847 of JAVQIZ010107062.1, forward strand.
ACACCAACTTCTCCACCCCGACGTATTAACTGGCGTTAGGACGGCCAAGCAGACAAAATAGTTTACCATGCATCAACAGAGCGGCCAGGCTAAGTGATCCGGCAGGTGCTGCTGCTGCTGCTGCTTATGTAACAACACCGGTGCAAATCCGGCTGGCCAAACCCTAGAGACCTCTGTCTATCTCTCGACCTCTCTCTCGCTCATGCAGAAGCACGGGGCTCCAGTGACTCGTGCTGTAGGCTGTAGGTGGGCTGTGTTGGGCGGGTGTGGCGCTCTGGGGAGGCTATGGGATGTGCTAACCGTGCGTCGCCCTGTGTTAGGAATGGAGGGACTGCCTGGCCAGCCCCGAGGACCTGTCACCCGAGACGCTGCAGTCGCCCGGCTTCCTGTCAGACTCCTTGATGGGCTGTGCCTCCATGGCGCACACACAGGTCAGTTCACACTCAGGGGCACGAGGGCACACACGCGCGCGCACGCACACACACACACACACACACACACACACACACACACACACACACACACACACACACACACACACACACACGCTGCAGCTCTGTGTGGCACTGGAAGGCTTGAACTTGGAACTTGAACATGGAACATTCTAACCTTCCTTTTCATATTTTGCCCTCCATCCATTTTTTTTCATCAAACAAATACCCCCGTAGCTTATTCTTTCTTAAACAAAAGCCCTCATTACAGGTCCACCATGGCCGCTAAGCCTGATTTGAGCAAGAAGAACCTCAATGCTGCTGGCTCTGCTTTGCTTATAAATCCCACAAATAAATACACTTCTTAACATACACAACACAAACACACACACACAAGTATGGGAATGTTTATGAACAAAAAGCTCAGAGCTAAGAGCTAATTAAGAGGGAGAAGGACCAGTGGAAACGGTTTGGCAGTGTCTTATGACCGATAATAACACCGCATTGCTCACATGTTAACCCGTTACACAGGGAAGACCTGGAGATAAAGGTATAATGGAACAGTCCTCTTTCGGAAAATTACTAAGACAAGATGGCCTCTTCATTTAGCATTTATCAAATGTTCAGAAACTAATATCATCAATAACAATGGAAGGGTAGGGATTAGGTGACATAAAAGGCTGAGGGATGGAACAGGTAATTCCAAGTTCATCAAGTAAATCTGAGCCCCATAAAAACCCTTACAGACATTGTATCAGAGCAGTGCATCGGTGATTCGACACCATAATCAAGGCAACCCTTTATCCTCAACATAAAGAGCATCGATGAGAGAAAACCCTAGAGAAACAGAGAAAAGAATAGGAGTTCAGTATATAGGTCTGGTATGGTTTCTATCATGGTGCTATGGTGCTGCCCTCCATCCCCCCTTCAGGAGATCACTGGTTCCGCTAAGACACACCATACAGGGCTTTCAATTTCTTTCTTCACAGTGGTCATGTAATTTGATCGGGGGTGGGGAGGGATCCCAGTTTGATCAAGTGTTTATTTTTTATTGGTCAACGGATAATTCTTGGAATAATATGGACGAAGTCAAACAAGTTGCTGCCACTGAGCAATGTGAGAGCGGCATCCAGCTGTGTTTACCAAACAATGTTTCCTTTGCCTTCTTTGCAAGAAGTAGTTTGCTCATTATAAGGTCTGGCTCCAGAGAGGAAGAGAGATTTACAGTTTCTCATTCCAACAGGAAAGGAGAAAAAAAGAAGAGAGGGACAGAGTTGCAATTACCAGCTCTAAATCTCACTCCCCCTATCCACTGAACTAAAGCATAGCTCCCCAGCAGGAAAAAAAACAACAACCATGACCCCGGCTTTTATTAAAATTCTAGCAGTTCTATCTTTGACTTCTGGATAGACAATCAATGCAAGCCACCACAACCGTGGAAATACAAGGAAGAGTTGCATATTTGGTGGAGTCACATCTGGAAGTGATCAGGCAGGGTCAGGGAGACCTGTCAGCCAGCATGGAGCTCTCCTAACGGGATCGGGAATCAGGACAGCTAGCGCCCACATGGAGCTCACTGTAGACACAACGATACGTAACAGGCACAGGGAGACGCCCAACACACTCACACACACACACACACACACACACACACACACACACGCAGACAGACAGACAGACAGACAGACAGACAGACAGACAGACAGACAGACAGACAGACAGACAGACAGACAGACAGACAGACAGACAGATACACACACATACAGAAACACACACTTACACAAACACACACTCACATAAACATACTCACACACGGAGGCACGTAACAGCAAAATTTAAATTGTTCCTAGAAATATGCTTCACTATTTAGAAACCTTTACAAGGGGAGAGAGCACACAAACAGGTTGTACCACGCCAGGAGACAGGGGCGCTGAGCCAACACCAGAGCCGTGAGCTTCTTAAGTCACCCGCCCAACAATCACCATCTACCAGGCAGATGGCGGACGGGAAGGAGTCTGATGAAGCTGTGTTTGATTAGCTGTGTGTTTGTGTTCAATGTGGAGAGCACACATTTGACAGGAACTCAAAGGACACTGGGACACAGAGTTGATGACAGACAGATTACTCCTCCCAAAAGGTTTACTCTGCCAGGGCTAAATCAGCAGACACAGACAAGATTGTGAGGCCTCAAAATAGATGGCAGACCACTCGTAGAGAAAGGAGACGGTAAGAGTGAATTTCCTGTTGACTGCTTAGACCGAGATGTTTGTCTCTCTGTTACATTGAAGGGGGTTAAACTAACGTTATGCCTGTGCAAGGGAGTGCTAGAAGAGTGTGTCCATTGAGTTAGGGACACTTAGACAAGCTTTGTTGTGGTGCGGACAGTGCGGCCCTTGTTACTGAAGGAGCTGCTCAGAAACTGAGGTCTGCTCGCGGAAAGCAAGAGAGAGGTCATGTACAGGCCACACCAACACAATCCATTAGTTCAGAGTAACCGATAACATGCACTTTCAGAAATGAGTAACAGTGATTTGGTTGGTGTCAAAGGGTGAGATGGACAGTGAGGGTTAATATCAAGACGAAAGTTCAGTCACATGAATTTCCACCCTGGACAGCATTTAGGAAGATTCTGCGAACATTCTTTTGAAGATATGAAGTAATTATGCAACAAGCCAAATGCAGTACATCCACATCTTCCCTGGCCAATTTTTCAATATTATTGTTAACAAACAAATATATACTTTGGTTGATAAGCGCTAGGCCAACTTGCAGTGATAAATTGTAGAACATTGGTCAGGAATCATAAAATCTTTCATGAACAGGTGATCAAACGACGAGCCCCATTTTAAGAAACAGAACATGAAGATTCTACTTTACCATCCTGAATGTCGTTATGCTCTGCCTACCTGAAGCTCGTTGATCTCTCTCCTTCTCTCTCTCTCTCTCTCTCTCTCTCACTCTCTCTCCCTATCTCTCTCTGTCTTCTGATTGCTCTTGCACTGTCTCATTCTCTTCCTCTCCTTTTCTCTCTTGTGCGCATGCACGCTTTGCTCCCTCTTTCTCCATTGTCTTTGTAATGGTGTGGTCCATGGGCCAGACCATTATTGGTGACAATCTGATCCTCTTATAATTCTGTCTATGTCCCTTGTTCCTTCCCTCTTCCCCTGGTAACCGTGGCAACCTTCATCATTATAGTCCCTGTCTCTCTCTCTCGCCCCTGCCTTGGCTTAATCTCCTCCATCTCCGCCATATCAAGACATACTCCACCCACCTACACTCACATCATAACGTGCCTCTCTCCCACCTCTCCCTCCCAAGGATACTCTGTGCACCAATCTCCTGCCAGATGACAACGGCTCAGTCGTGATGGACGACACCTCCAGCCAATCATCAACCGCTGCTGAGACCGAGGAGGAGAGGAACAGTGCCTTAGAGAAGAGCATGTATGGGGCTTAAGAACTCATTCTCACTTAATCCATTGTTTAGTTTGATCCCTGTGATTAAGTTTCCATGCAAGTAGACACGCTGCCAGCCAAAATAAGCCAGCCGGATCTACAATGTAAAACAGTCTTTCCTGTTTACCGCGGTAATGTAATTCAGATGGAGTGTGCACATGCAGATGTCAACAAGACTCTAAATGTATCCAATAGATTCAGATCGGACACTGACCTGTACTTCCTGTGTGTGTGTGTGTGTGTGTGTGTGTGTGTGTGTAGTTATGTTCTGACGGAGCTGATTGAGACAGAGAAGCTATATGTGGTAGACCTCGGCCATATCGTGGAGGTAAATACAGAATCACCAGAGACGGTGGAGTCATAGCACTCTTAAGCCTCTTCCACAGGACTCGCTGGCTCCCTTTGACCACAACACCACAGCGTTAACGTTCTGGTTGGCTCCTAGTTATTAGGGAGATTTGATTTATATCAGTTTATATATTATCATGCTGCATTACTGCCAATGGCTTAAGTGTGAAATATGTAAATACAATTTAGGCCTCAAAATAACTGTGACCCACTGAAAGTTAATAATAATTTTACGGTTAGGTGTGTGTTTTGATTGCAGGGCTACATGGCTACCATGCATACTAAAGGCATACCGGACGATATGAAGGGAAAAGACAAGATTGTCTTTGGGAATATTCACCAGATATTTGACTGGCACAAAGAGTAGGTATTGCATCTCTCAAACCACCAGAGAGGACTGTGTTGTGTGTGTTTATGTTTGTGAGTGTGTCTGTGAGTTTGTGTGTTTGTTTCTTTGTCTCGAAGTTGTGTGTGCGATACATAAATTGTGACAAAGATAATCCCTGTTAAATGATTTTGTGATTTGATGGTATTATTAGCTATAGGCGTGAACAGAATATCACAAGCCTGCAAAGAACCAGCAACCGTAAAGGAAAGGAAATAATTAATCAAACACATAACAGCAAACACACTACATTAAAAGAAAAGACAGAGAGAAAAAATTGAGAGAGAGAGAGAGAGAGAGAGAGAGAGAGAGATCTAGTAGAGAAGTAGTTCCAACCCATTTTGTCCCTTCTTGTCTGTGTATTTCTATCTTCAGCTACTTCCTAAGTGAGCTGGAGAAGTGTGTGGCTGAGCCAGAACGACTTGCCCAGCTCTTCATCAAGCATGTGAGTCTACCTGGCATCTACACACAGGCGCATACATTTCGCCTTTTGTTTGGCTCATGACATTTAGTAGGAACCATAGCTAGATAGACTAAAACACAAGAGAGTCTGATAAGTGTCAGGATTGAGAAAATGTCTGACAGTATATTTTTTACATATTGGAACAGAGGGAAGTAGAATTTACTTTTAAATACCTGCCTATATGGGACACAATTATGGGTTACACACACACACACACTCACACACACAAACATCGCCTTGGCAGCATGCTCGGCCAGAAAGGCGTCTGCTTCCTGGTCCTGTTTGGTGACAGGGTAAATAAAGCTGAGAAAACACTTGCAGCGCTCCTGTTTATCCTCAAATGTCCCTCTCTCCCCTTCTCTCTATCGCTATCCCTCTCTTTTCTCGCTATTTCTGTCCACTGCCTTGCAGTGTTTCCTCACCACTTCCCTGCTATCGATACGTCTCAGACGTGGCCGTGTTTTCACAGCCACTCACACACACACACACACACACACACACACTCTAACGGACTGGCCGGGCTCCAGTGTGTGCAGGACGGTCAGGAAGTGCCAGGGGGGGGGAAACACACGAACAAGTCGTGTGATAATAAATACTCGGGCCGCTTCTTCGATATGAAGGCTATTTTCCATGCAGCTTACTTCTGCAGTATGGAGCCTAGAAGGGGGCTGCGGTAATGGATCTAGGGAAGAGCATTTTTTTGTAAAGCGTTCGTCTCGGCATATGATGTGGCTAAATGGTTGTTAAGTCACAGGGAGCAGGGTTTGATGTGTGTTAATTGGTTAAGTGGAGGCATATGCAGACAGACTAGTTATGTCAGTTCATTTAACTCCACTTGTTTTTTCTGGATTGAAGTTGATTCAGTAAAAACGTCTTTCTGTGTGTCTCTGGCCTTCCCCTTTCCCATTAAAATAATTCTGTAAGGCCAATCCCTCATAGTAATCAACTTAAAAAGCTTGTGGGCGAAAAAAGCAACTCAATTAAATTTGAGCAGAGTGTCAAACTGTGAAAACAAGCAGACTGGGACCATGAGCTCTAATGAAAAGCAGAGAGAGGTGAACCAGAGCCCTTGCCAGTTTTTACAAAAGACACAAACACAGTTACTGTATGCATCAAATGGGTTGGCCCATTAGGCGTTGGAACTTTGTGATTTTCAGCCCTTTGTTAGCCTGTTGCCAAGCGAGGCCTAGCTTCCTGCTGTAAAAAGCTCTGGTTACAGAGGATAACCTGGGTGAATTATACATAACCTGCTGCTCATTCACACGTAACCACATTACGGCTCCCTGGTCAAACACAGCTGCACTCCACGGGCAATTAGTTACACTAGACTGGTCCCTCGTCAGACAGGTTCAGCTTCAAAGCCCCAGCTGAAAGACAAATAGGCGATTTTATCTTCTCTTTCGTCAAAATGGCCAAGCTAGGGATGTCAAATTGTTGTTTTAACTGTAGTTTTCAAATACACGTTATGAATTAGGAGACACAATGATACTAAAGTATATTAAAGGTGAATTTTGGTTGGTTTAAGCTGTTGATTTGATTTACCTACTACTTTTTTCTTTACGTTTGCAGGAAAGACGTCTCCACATGTACGTTGTGTACTGTCAGAACAAACCCAAATCTGAGCATATTGTCTCAGAGTATATCGAGACCTACTTTGAGGTAAGTTTATTTCACAGCAAACCAATATAGGCCTATGTGTACAATACTACTGGGATGCTACTGAATGCCATAACCAACTCGGTTAGTGTGTGTCCTAGAACAGAAAATACATAATAGATATCATATTTCCCATTATTATCATTTCTTATTTATTGCTAGTAGAGCACATTCAACGTCTAAAGAAGGACCACGTGGTCCGTAATGGCCACGCTAACGGTGGGTTGCTGTCAGGCTGACTGGTGGTTGTGTGACCGTGTGTCCCCGTCAGGAGCTCAGGCAGCAGCTGGGCCACAGACTGCAGCTCAACGACCTGCTCATCAAACCTGTCCAGAGGATCATGAAGTACCAGCTGCTGCTCAAGGTGAACCACAGGACACCACCGTGGGGGTGCCCACGCCACCGCAAACCCACGCATACACACACACGCACACACACATACACACACACACACACACACACACACACACACACACACACACACACACACACACAAACACACACAGTACATGCCTGCCGAGCAGCCATCTGACACTCTGCAGGGTCAGTAATGGGGCTGTAAACAAATGGAAACACAAGCACACACACACACAAACGTAAACACACAAATCAACTGCACACAGTCATTGTTTGTCCAAGCAAGGCTCTTTTCAAACAACACAATTTCATAGCAGAGGGATGAGGCATTCGAAGCAAGCAGATCTAATTTGTTGCCGAAGTCTACATAAAAGACGTGGGTCTTTAAACTTGGTCATAAAATGCCATCTCTCGTGCAAGCTTTCGTCTTGGCATAGCTACATGAGCATTTAAAATGACCCACACAAATGGTTTTCCAGATGTCTTATTAACACAATAGGTAGTCTACATGGAATGTGCTGATACGCATGCTGTGTTTTTGTTTTAACAGGACTTCCTAAAGTATTACACTAAAGCAGGGATGGACACTGAGGAGTTGGAGGTGGGTTTCACTGCATCGCCTATTTGTTCTGATCGAATATGATCACAGAGGTTACACTGTTTCTGTTTTTTAGATAATCGAGGAACGCACGATAGGAAGGGCCGTGTCCAGAAACAAAGTACGCTCATTCTTCCTTCCTTTTGCAGAAAGCAGTAGAGGTGATGTGCTTCGTGCCCAAACGCTGCAACGATATGATGAACGTGGGTCGACTGCAAGGCTTTGAGGTAAGGTTTCAGAAAGCAATCCCTTCTCCTCGAATTCTCCACATTATTACACGATCAATCAAACAGCATGCTCAACTATGTCCTGCCTTTGGCCTACAGGGGAAGATTACGGCACAGGGTAAACTGCTCCAGCAGGACACCTTCACGGTGACTGAGCAGGAGAGCAGCTTTCTCTCCCGAGCCAAGGAGAGGCGGGTCTTCCTGTTTGAGCAGCTGGTCATCTTCAGCGAGCCCATTGATCGGAAGAAAGGCTTCTCTCTGCCAGGCTACACCTTCAAGAACAGCATTAAGGTAAGGCGGACTTCCTCAGGGACCACCGCTCATACAAGTGGTCTACACGTGTGTTGGATTTGAAAGAAAATCCCTGGTAGCAAGACCAGCAAAGCCCCACAGATGCAGCGTGTATTTGGGTGTTACGAGTAGCTAATCCCAACCTCAAACTGAGTCTCTTCAGAGATCATCTTAATAGTGTGCATGGCCAAAGTAACACATGGAGACAGTTGCGCCCAAGTTATGATTTGCATGAGAGATGTAAACAATACTAATGCGCCTCCACCATGGAGAAGACGTTATGTAAGCCAGGGCCAAGGTTCTTGGAATCTGCCGTCTGTTCGTGAGGTGTTTAATGAGTGGATCAGCAGGATGGCCTCCCCATAGATGCGAGTCCGATTTGATTTGTTCCAGGTGAGCTGCCTGGGGGTGGAGCCGTGCGTGGAGGGGGAATTTGGCCGATTTGTGTTGACGTCGCGCGGCCCAGACGGGAGTGTGATGCGGTATCTGATGCAGGCCGCCTCCCCGGAGATCTGCTCTGCCTGGGTCAACGACGTGGGGCAGATCCTGGAGACGCAGCGCAACTTTCTTAACGGTAGGGCCAAACCGACATCCCGAGCTATTGGGTCAAGCTGGTTGTGTATGTTAGTTTTATTGAACTTGCTCTCTGTCAGCTCTCATTAGGTGGTAGCACATGCACTGCTGTTCAAGTGTTAAATTGAGCACAATTTTCTTCATTCATATTGTTACCATTGCCCTATAAAGTGTTTGGACTGAATACAATACAAACTGTTGACTGCCCCAGACTTCATGCACCAAGAAAAATTTGGTATTTTATCATTTATCCTGACCCCAAATTTCTTAAATTATTTGAGGTTTTATAAATGATTGATCAACATATCGGTCAGTCCACTGTCTAAGTGTTGAAGTTTTATTGCATAATTATTTATATATAGTGTTATTGTTATTGTTATTATTTGTTTATTTTTGATCAGAAAAACATATTAAAAGTAACTCGTTATAGTAACTTTTTTCAATTGACATTCTGCGGTTGACAGCAAATACATTTATAAGTATATGATTGCTCTGGATCGTGCGGCATACATGAGTTTTGAATCCCACACATGTCATCCTATTATGGTAATGCAGTCAAATCTGCCCAACTCTTTTCATCCTAAACATTCAGCCTTACAGTCTCCCATTGAGTACCAACGCCGGGAGAGTAAGTCCAACAGCCTGGGTCGCAGCATGAGACCCCCCCTCGCTGCTGCCACCGCCCTGCGCCCTCACTCCTCTGCCTCCATCGACCGGCAGAAGCTGCCCTGCCTGCGCACCTACAACACATCCCTGCCCAGCCTCTACCTACCCAGCCAGAGCCAAGGCCTTCCTGGGACACGCCCACAACAGGAGGTAAGGTCCTTGGCAGACCTGCCGTCGCCGGCCGTCCTAACACAGCAGCAGTGTTTGACCACAAACAGTGGGACGCTGCTTGGCTCGCTTAGCTCGCCAGACTGGAATCGACTTCCACGCTTGACCGGCAGTGCACTGCTATAGGATAGATACCTTTAGGCTGGTGGCAACACCATGACCAATTCTAAATGAATCTCATTTGTTGTCCCCACCAACTAATTTTTTATTGCATTGCTTTTCATAAATAGAGGAGGGTGCAGTATTTGTGTCAAGGTTGTCCTTTGTGATTGACCTGTTGTTTGTGTTTACAGCCCACCCTGGTTCAACCATGTCCAGCTGAGGCCCAGATCCGAACGGTCTCCCCATCACATGTTCAACTGGCTTTTACTGATCAGCCCAACTGTCAGACCGTGTCAAATGGGATGCATGGGAATAACACGCTGGGTGCCCAGGTACTGTTTATATACACAGCGTGCGCATGCACACACACACGTGTACAGAAAAGTACTAGATCAAGTTGTTACATAACAGTTCACTTTTATTTTGGAAAAAACAAAAATGTAACCTGTTTGCTCAGTAGTTTATACAGTTATACCATCCTCTGTAGGACACATTAAGAATTAATTCTTAAAAAAATATTTGTTTATGTTGCTGAAAGAGTTCCTTCTATATATTTTAAAAAATTTAATTAAAATGCACTATTTTCCAATTACACATTGGACAAAACACTTTTTTTAAGTTGAAGTTTATTATTTTGTTGTAAGTCACGTAATTGTGCACGGTTTTCTTCTTCTACATGTCTTTCGCCACTTACCAAAGCCTCTTCCTCTCCTCCCTTCATAACTGCACTGTGGAACAGTGTGTGCAACTAAATCTCCCTAGCTACCCAACATCTGCGTCTGTGTGTGTGTGTGTGTGTGTGTGTGTGTGTGTGTGTGTGTGCGTGCGTGCGCACCCTTGTAATATTTATTTTGTTCCTCTATTTTATATCTCATGGCTCCTACCTGCCACGGGATTGTACGGTTTGCCACTGCCTTATGGCAATTTGTTAATTATACATAACATACTGTACATTTTGGAGCCACAGGGAGTTCTTAACTTTTTTTCACTTTAAGTTACGTTCTGAATAAAATAAAATCCTGTGATACACTTCTAATATGTGCCTTACAATACTATTGTGGTCAAAGAAAAGGGATTAGTGAGAATCTTCTAAATAGATTCAAAGCATATTTTTCCTTGCCCAGATGTCCATGTCAGTACCCACTAATCGTGCTGTGGCTTGCAGTCATATTGCGTTGCAGCTATATCACCATTAAAGCTAGCAGCTGAGGAAAAATAATGGTCCATTGTAAGGCATTTAATAATCATTCTAATATGCTTATTAATGTTAATTAAAAGATGAAAGGCTTTAGTAAATGCTAGCCTTTTTTTCAAAGACCGCCAACATAAAGGAAATTTGTTGAGACTAAAAGAGGGATTTCTCCCTCTGTTGGTGAAAATGTAAATAAAACTAGCATGTTTCTCAAGATTATGTAATATTGCTACAGTTGAAGACCTACTCTTTTAAAAAAGGGTTTAAAAGCAAACAGTCCTTGGTAGAAATTACATTGAAATTGTTTATGTAGGATAATAGAGAAGTTACAACACCTGCATGGTCCACATGGCTCGCAAGATTTCCGCCTTCTCATCCAGGACCATCCATTCTTAGACATTGCTTTCACCAAGGGGCTGCTTAACAATAGGAGGTATCCTGTTATGGAACCTACCATTAACTGCCTCTGCCCCTGTCATCACCACTCACTGGTCTTTGGTGCTGATCGACTGACACTTGTTTTGCTCACTGTTTACGCAAGCTTGATTGGCTTGAGACATCACCAACAGGAAGGAGACAGGCAGAGGAAGAAGCCAAAAAAGATCCCTATCAGTGGGTTAAAAATGTTCTCTTGTCTTTTGTTTGTGCGTGGGTTGCAAAACAGACAAAAACTGATTTAGATGTGTATAAAATTGAGTTCATATGGAAATGGGTAACAAAATTTGTATTAGCTTCATTTAATTGTGACCCCCCTATGTGCTTAATTTTTACATGTACTACTGGCCTAAAATAACCTCCAGGACGATGGTCGGTTTAACTAGTTCTCTTTTGCCCAGCAGAGAGCAGGAGAGGGCTGCCGTAGAGGACAGCCTATGGAGGTTGTGAGCCATGCTTCGGTTTCTGGTCCTGGGCCTTTGTCTGGACGACGCCGACGCTCCAGCAACCTGACACAGCTGACCGAGGACGACCTATGAACTTCGAGTCGGTTCTTCTTGAGGGCCAGGATTCCGCTGCTCAAAAGAACCAGGACAGTCACAGGCGGACAACATCTACTGGTTGTTGGTGTTGTCATCCTGAGCTATTCTCTACTTCTGACGGCTGTTACCTGGTTGTTCAGTGACAATCGCCAGTTTACACTTGAGGTTCAAAATGAAATGTCTGACTGAACTAAAGATGAAGGGACGTTTGAGGTCCTGTAAAGATGAAGGGACGTTTGAGGTCCTATCTTGTTGCGACGGGACAGCAAACTTCAGCCACCACCACCTACATAGTTGAGGATTCCCCGTAGATGTGTTGTGGGGCTTAGTGTAAAAAACACTCACTGGACATTGAGTGTCATTGTCATGAAAATGTATCTTTTTTTCAACTTTTAAGATTTTCAATATCTCTTCTACAGTCATTCGTAAAGGCAGGGGAATTTGTTCAATGGAGAAAAATGTCCATTCCTAATTGGGGCGGTCACTGGAGTTTGTGCACACATGCATGTGTGTGTGTGTGTGTGTGTGTGTGTGTGTGTGTGTGTGTGTGTGTGTGTGTGTGTGTGTCTTTGTGTGAATGACTGTCCGAGCAGAAACTGGGAGGGCACTTGTCTTGCCACAAGTATCCTCGTCCTAAACCTGCTGGACTCCGATGGCCTTGTACAAGTAAAGATAGTACTATAGCAGTATTTTAGTCATTTCTGTCATTAATTCAATTACAATTGAACAGTAGGCCAATCTTGAACAATTGGGGGTTGAGGTGTGGTGAAAAGCTGAATCTATACATACTTAATGACTGATCTGAATCATATGTAAAAAGAATTTAACTTTCTGGCTCTTGACATGTTTTTTTCTCTCGAAAGGGCAAGAACTCTTCTGTGTTCTCTTATTCTGTTTGACTGAAGTAGAAGCTTGTTTGATCAGGACAAAAAAAAGGAGCGAGGGAGCCCCCTGGAGGGCCTTTGAAGGTTTGACGTCACTGTAGGGTCATTTTTAACCGAGCCGCTGCTGGAAAGCAAGGACACTGATTGAAACTTGAGAGTATGTGCTCTACAATGGACGCGTAAGGGGCACGTGGTCATGTCTAAAGGACTGCCAGTCTGATTTGAAAGAGACGCTTTCTGGTTGATCACCACTGACTCACTGCTACTTCAACTGGACCTTTATTCCAAGTCAGAACAAAATACTAGTGGTTAGAGGGCCCCGCCCCCTCCTCCTTAGGGAAGCTATCGTAATGAAAATATGTTGTTCGATGAAGTAGGCTAAATCAATGTTTACCAATCTCTGGTAGCCTTGCCTTTAAATACTACATACAGTCCCGTAATGCCAAGCCAATGCCAATGCAAAGCTTACATCTCTGCAACAATAAAAACAGGAGTGACTATTTGTACTTGCTCAGCTGGTTTATGTGATTTAAATGCTCATACTCAAGAATTATTTTTCTTTTTAAATCTGCACGTTCACATGTTGAACTCTACAGTCTTGTCAAAATCCGTTTGGGCCTGAATGCTTAAGACCGTTGTTCCACAGCTGATAGCTGCAATTAATTAGGAAAAAATGTGTTTGATTTGTTTTGTTGAATTTGAATACCAAACTGAAATTGTCTTTATATCTGCTTAATATAAACATGAGAGTTAAAAGGTTTCAAGGTAGTTTCTTTTTATGGCCAGTAGAGGTCCACAGACTCCTTTCCATCTAAATAAGTCAACTACAGCAGAGCCAAATATATATCAATGGGCCCGAACATTCAAGGCTCCTGCTTACAAATTTTGCAAGAGAAAGAAACCCAATATATCGTTCTGATTTACAGATGGACATTTTCTTTGTAGGTTTGGGCTGAAGACCAAATTGAATCCACTAAACAGAGCGTAAACGTGAACTCAACAAACAGTGAGGTTTCAGTTGAAATTATTAATAAGCAGCGATACCTCAGATAAAAAGTGTAGACATCAGTTCAACACAGATGTTTTGGTGCCATGTTTGACTGTGTAGTCTGTTTTATCATATAAATAAACATAGCTTTTTAAGTAAAACATTGTAGCAATTAAGTATATTATCAGTTTTTCCTAGCCATATCCACAAAAAACAATTGAAGAAATTAGAGAGAAATGTTCAAATGGTATGTAGAAAAGGGCTCTACTCTGTAGTATCTAATGGACCAGCAAATGTCTTCAAATAAATTCCTATGTAAATTCTGGGCATTTACAAATCGTTGCTACAATTATAACTTAAACAGAATTTTCCTGTTAATGTTTACAGAATCTGCTATTCATATAACATTTGTTTATATTGTATCACATTTTTACTTGAAATGATCTAGTGTTGTAGACACAAAGGGAAGGGGCTTGCGCGTTTCAGTTTAGAGGGCATCCCCTAAAATAAAAAGTTCAAACGGTACCGAGGACAAAGAGAAAAAACCCCTGGATGAGCCGACATCTGGCTGGTCTGCCACAGAAGAAAGCCCCATTCTGGGTAGTTAAGCAGGGCTGATCGTAACATGACTGTGATATATGGAGGATGGGGGGTGGGCGCACGGGTATTCACTTTCACAAGGGTGCAAAATCAAAGGGAGTTCCTGTCACCACCGGGGGGGTCTCAGCAACAGGGGTCTCATTCACAGGGAATTCCTCTCCAGTACCGCCCGTTGCATCTGTTGACTCAATCTTCCCCATTGAGAGAAAGAAAACACTCATTAAAGCCACATGACTGTGAACTTGATTGCAGAAGGCGAGACAACTGCCCCCCATCAACAGTCTCAGTATTTACTTTGAGGTGCGAACATCTTTGAATGTGCCACCATCTCAGGAGTATTTATAAGCTTCTTCCTTCACACCGCCAACACAATGAGCTCTGTTGGTATTCGCAACACAAGGTTATTATCACTTAAATAAAATGCTAAATCTTTCAGCATGTAAAGAAGGCTACAATTCACAGAAATTGACACATTAGCCTTGGATTAAGTATCATCATGTAGCATAATGTATATGTATATGTATATCTGCAAAAGAATTAAGAACATTTTAAAAAGTTATTTTGTGTGGAAGTGCTTCAACACTTCGGAGTCAAGCATTAAACACACAGGTTACATTAATAATTCCTGCACAATTATCGTACAACTCAGTCAAACAGATTAAACAAATTAAACATGTCATTACTGAATTAAATTGAATAAAAGTTGCTACATTTATAGAAGTTATCTCGCTTAAAGAGACAATTTCTTACAGGAACTTATCCACAACTTAGACTAACATTAATGCAATGACTGGCAACAGGTACCATTGCCAGAATATCACTAACAGTCAAAAATAACACATTATCAAAGGAAATTATGTTTATTAAAAATGTACATGCATTCAATAGTTCAATAGAGTTGTCATGAAATAAATACATTATTTACATTTACAATTATGAATTTAAAATATCTGTTCCTGTCCGTAATAATTGTTTTAGTAATATGAAACAAAATGGCAAACAGCAGTTGAAACAACTAGGTTAAAATGTTCATAATTCAAAAGATCATCATTACATTTTGAAACTGACCAAATCCTCCATCTTGATGAATTAGATAAATAACCGTCTCTAACCTATGACTATACAGACTAAGAAATTAGGCTATGATTAATTAAATTTTGAATCTTATTTTGATAAACAAGAAAAGGTTTTCTAAATTTGGGAAATATTTATATTACAAATGTAAATGCTAAGGCCATGAAATTGTATAACTTTGACACAGAAAAAAAATAAAAGAACTGTAGAGGAAATCACCTAGCATTCCTTTTTTATATGGTACATGTAACCTTCATTGTTATAGTGAATTCAATGAAACCAGTGATATTAACTATTGGTGAAAGTAATTTCTTAGTTCAAGTCTCACCTTATTTCAGTACCTAAAAAAGGGTGCTTTACTGTTGCTGCCATCAATACACTAAAATCAAAATCACACAGACTTTAACGCCACAAAGTCATGAATCAATTCTGTGCACATCAACATGGGGCAACGTAGACAGCAAGTAGCTTGATACTTGCTTACCCCCGTGCGAGCCTGTGGCAGTTACAGCAAGCAAGTCCGTTCATTTGCTGAGCCCCTGTCTACTCTCTTTTAATGTTGGTGAGCAGAGGGTCCGTGGGGCCGTGCTGTGAGATAGCTCGACTCTTCCTGCTCTGGTGCGTCTTGACGTGTTTGGAGAGGTGGTCGCTCCTCATAAACCTCTTGCCACATTGCTGGCAGCCGAAGCGCTTCTCCCCGGTGTGTGTGCGCAGGTGGCGCTGCAGCTCGTCTGACCGCGTGAAACTCTTTCCACAGAAGAGCCAGTTGCAAATAAAGGGCCGCTCCCCAGCGTGCCAGCGCAGGTGGGCTTTCAGATGAGACGTCTTCTTATACACCTTGCCACACTCAGGGATGTGACAGATGTGCAGTCTCTTCTTTCCAAACTCAAGACCGCCGCTGTTGTTCTGGCAGTTGGGGCACTTGCAGCGTCGACAGCGGCGCGTGGAGCTTAGCAGGCCCTTCGACGTGCCCTGGAGAAGGGCAGCTATCTGAGGCTGGTGACCCAGCACCAGCTGCCTGCCCAGAGAGAAAGGGTGGTTGGAAGGGGTGGGGTTGCTCTGTGAGAGGCTCCACCACTGCTGTCCTTCTTCTGTGTGGCCCCCCGACAGGTGGTGCCTTGCTGAGTTCTGGAGGAAGCTCGGAAAGTTCTGTCCGACACTGTTGGGCTGAGGGTAGTACGGGCTGTTGCCCTGTGTCTGGGAGGAGAGCACCTTGACAGGCGAAAGCTCAAAGGAGTAGGCCGACGGGGGCTCAGCTGGAGGGGTGAGCGGCAGCTCGTGGTGGTGGTGGTGATGGTGGTGGTGATGCAGGTGTGAATGAGGTCCCAGGCCAGGCTGCATGTGTCCTGGGAACTGAACTTTTGGCACAGAGAAAGCCATCTGGTGAGTGCTCAGGCTAGTGCTGGGGGCCACTTCGTTGCTCCAGAGCTGAAACATCCCCGATGCGGAGCTCACTGTGCAATCATAGGGAAACTGTGATTCTTCCGGAGCCACCGCGCCTCCTACCTGCCAGGCCTGGCTACAGGTGGTGGCAAGGAAGGACAATGCGTTGGGAGCCCCCTCTGGAGAGGAGCTGGGAGTCCGGTCCTGGGTGACACAAGCAGCAAATGAAATTTAACACATTTTATTAATTTTAAAAGGAGTACCAAAATATATGATCATAACTCATAAAATCGACAGTCAAACCAATAATGTATAATAAATATATATTTTACTCAATAAATTACAGAAGAATGATCAAAGACGTTAGCATTAGAACTTTGGATTAAAAATGTAAATGAACTCTCATATAAAGTGAGCTATTAACAACAAAACCATTTCAGTACTTTTCTATTAACTACAGCCCGCCCAGCGATCAGTTACTTCCAAAAGTAACAGCCTCAATCATTACACGGAAAGGTCAAAGTGACAAGCCACACATGTGTTCGAATGCGCATTCAAATAACCTGCAGCAATGCCATAAAAAATACCTTACTAACCTGCAAAAATGTGTGCAAAAAGTTGTCAGTTCTTTGGATCGTCAACGCAGCCATCGGTACGCGCTCTCCTTCACCCTCGCACCTGCAACACAAGCTGTGCCGGGAGGCTAAGCCGCAAGATTCTACTCAGAACGATGAGCAATCCTGAGTGAGCTGGTGATTCTAGCATTCGAGTGTTGAATAACTCAGAAACTTTGCATGTCCTGCAAAGCTTGATAATCCAGTCTGTCAATCCGCGTTCAGGAAATGTATCAAAGATTGTAGCATTCCTGATTTTTTGGTTCGTCTTTCACAATACTACCATTCAAACAAGTGAAGTGTCATCTGAAGTGCGGACGCGAGAGTCGCGCGATAAATCTTTGACATAATTTCAAAGTAGAATAGGCTGCATCCTCTCTTTATAGAGAGAAAATGTCCTCTCAGCGGGGTACCTTAAGTAAGATGCAGGAGAGCCAGTCAATAGAGAGGAGACGAAAAGGAGGGAGGAGGGAGATTGGGGATGGGGTTTACATTGCCTGTTAGCTGAAGGGATGGGTTACTCATAATTTCACTCACTTTCTGACCCCACAAAATCACTCCTTATTCAATTGTTTTGAAAAGTTTGTGGCTTGATATCTTGTTTTATTTCATTCTCTGGACTTAATTGTCCCTGACAATAATAATTGTAACTGCGATTTCAATTTCAACTTTATAATAGGCCTTAAATAATGTTCATGTGGAAACATAGGACAATGCATGTGAAACTTGTATAATTTTAACCTTTTTATAGTTTTGTAGTGGTCTATTATATCATAATGCAGCAACAGTACAGTAAGCATACAAGGTAACATATGGACTGAATGACAACTGGATTTGTTTAGAAAATGAATTAAATAGTTGCAAGAGAAACAAAAAAATACTCAATAGCTGAAATAGTCATTAACCTTTATGCAAAATGTCTTCACACCTAGGTCACTTTCCTATATTAAAATGGAAATTCACATGGGACTATTGGTTTGTTTCGAATATAAATTTGAGGGTTGAAAATATAGAGATGATACTGATTGCATTATATTATAAATGCACACTAAAACTGCAAACTGTACACATATTCATGACTAGGAATGTACAAATTACAAATCAAAAATCAAGTATTAATATATAAAGTACTTCCTCTTACTTCCGTTTTACTGTCAAAGGGCCTTTGGCCCAGCAAGAGTGAGGATCTGACTTTAGAATGTCATAAGAAGCAGCATTGCATGAAGTGTTTTCCCTCACAAAGGTAAAAGATAAAACCCAATCAAAGCGCCCCACTTCACACCAGTAGGTGACTTGTCAAATAGGCTGCCCTCTGTGACATTCTCACATCTCAGGGTTCAAGTAGAGGCCGTTTTAGAGCTGTCTCATTTCATGCAGATTGAGGGATAATCTCATTCTGTAAATCTGTAAATCAACATCACAATGTAAAGATCTTAAATCCAGGCCGGGAACCTATTTATCATGCAAACACATTTTCCTTCAGTGCTCTGTTGCTCCTGTTTTCTCACAAAAAATATGTGTGTTAAATACACTAAAAAATTTGAATTTATGGTCAGAAAAACATGAATCAAAGATTAAAAGTACATTCATAAAATAAATAAAATAAAATAAATGAAGTGTAATAGATGATGACCACAAGTTAAATCAAATTAATTCAATCAATATAGTTAAAAAAGAACTCTGGGTTAGATTAGATTATAACAAATGTAGATTGATATTATAGTCAGAAACAAATCATCGATGACCTTAAGATTTCTTGCAAAGAATCAATGATTTATTCAGATTTGTTATTATTGGAATATTTTTTATTGTTCTTACTAAATTGAGGACCACTTTGATACAATTTCATAAGTGTGTTACTACATAATATCAAAAGGAAATCAAATGCTCTTGCTTTAATATCTTGGTGTCAACATTACAATTTGAAAAGTGTATATTTGCATAAAAAAATGAATTACTCAAACTAATTTTAGCCATTATCTAAATAGTCCATAGTTTAGGGATTCAAATATAAATAAAACACATTAACATATACAAACAAAAATGGTTAGTTACCCTTTTTTCAGTTACCCAATTTAACTTGTTTTGTAAATACTAAATGGCAATTTTAAGATAAGGAGTTATGCAATTGGTGCAGCATTGAGAGAAAAGACAAAGAAAGAAACCCTCTTGGAGAAATAGATTAAAAGAAAAGAGCGAGGAAGACGTCAAACCTAAGCGCTTCTTCATTGCGGCGATAGGCTGCATCTCTCCTTGAGGTTTATTACAGAGCAGAAGTTGTTAATTACCCTGATTCTGATATTTCCTGTCCCTACTCCCCTTCCACCCCACCCCCACTCTACCGACTGCCTCCCAGATGAGTGGCTTTGAAGTGCAAAGTACTCTCTCCTCACTTTGAACTGTGAAAACAATGCTCATGTGGTGGTGCTTACCTTCCCCATGTTACCTCATTTAAATAGACCTGGATACGGCTCCACCGTTTTCAAGGGAAAACTAATTTCCAGAGAAGAGCTCCCTACATTCATTAAACAGCTGTTGTGATTGCCAGCCATAAGGCCCTTTCCTTTGCTCATCCAAAGCTAGCCTGAATGACTGGCCACCAACATCTTCACCTTTAACTGAGGAGACCATTATTTTGTAGGTTTTACAAGGCAATTACATATTTTGTGTGAGGGGAAAGCATATTTAGATGGATAACTGACAGACACTGTCATGACAGAAAAGGGTTGTGTTGCCAAATGTAGAAAAACTAATCAGATATATAGGTTAGGAGCAAAGACAGAGGTTTGTTTTATTGTATTTCCTTTAAATCCTTCTTTAAAGGTAGACTGGCACAAAAAGACCAACTTTTGCTGTTTTGCAATGCCTTTCATGCACACAGAACAATGAGGAATATGCTAGTAGCTACTCAAGCTGTTTTTTATCATGCCTGGGGGGCAGTTTAAAAGCCTCAGATCACTAAATTGTCCCAGCTGTCTTGGCCATCTGCACTCTAAAAGGCCAGCTACAGAGGAGAAAAGCCTTTGTACTGGTGGCCATGTCAAAAAGCCAATTTTACAGCATTGCAGTGACTAAATGACCCTTATGTGACAAATGTGGTCTAATGGACAAGACAGGCCGCATGTAAACGCCTGCTGCTACATTCACTCTTTACTTTAAACCATTCATCGGGCAAATATGGGGACAAGATGGAATAGAATTACCATCATTCAAAATGAATGGAGTTAATGACTATCAACACCAACAGCTGGACTTAAAGCTATGTCATGCTTTGTTTAGACATTTCCTTCCTGTCTGCAACCGAGTTACAGTGCAATAGTCCTCTCAGTGTGCTCTGTCAGAAAATGCCCTCTGCTTTTGAACTTCCGTCTGAAAAGTTGGGAAATGTATGGCAAACTTACATAAACTAATTGATGGATATTATATAAAAGAATGAAGGTGAGCCTCTAAAACTAATTAGCATTTAGAGCTTTTGTCAACAAAATGCTGCTGAAAGCGGTGGAGTCTGCAATTTGGTACAGGTGTTTGACTGACAGAAGGGCAGAGATTTACTGCTACCGATTACCTACACTCAGCGTGAAGCAACGAAAAGCGTCCTCAGGAACCTTCATTTTCACATTCTGCCACTGTGCTGCACATTGTGTACTGTAGCATGTGGATTCTCAAGATCTGGGTTTACTTACCACAGATAAACTATACACCTACTGTATGTGTTTTACGATTTTATAGCTGAATCAATTCTTCAGAGCACACAAAAAACTCCCTTAGTCCTCATTCAACACTGAACTCACTATAATGTACACAATCCCCCAAAAATCTCCTCTCACAGGCAGACATAGACAGACAGCACACATCTCCACTTGTCAAAGAAAACTTTTATCAATACCTAGCAGCACTTGAAGTTTGTTTGCATTTTGTTTTCCGGCACTCTTAACAACTTCAGAAGTCAGATCACAGGAGTGTCTGATCAAAGCGTCTTGTGGTTAGTTCTGGAAACACAGGAGTGCTACGCCACGCTTTGATACTCCACATCAATATTTCAATTCAACAATCGCTTGACATGCACCCGTACTCCCTGAGACGGGAGACGAAAGAAGAGATCTGGGGAAGGTGGAAGGGGGCTTGGGAAGTAGATATAAAAGCACTGGCTTGAAAGTATCGTTAAAATGCCTTCCCTCACCTTCATGGCTATCTCACACAGAATGAACTGATGTGCTCCATGACAAGAAAGATTGCTGCTTCACACACAGACAGATACACACACACACACATACACACACAAACACACACACAAACACACACCAACACACACACACAAACACACACAGGTACACAAAAAATGTAGTCAAATTAGGGTATTCAAAGTTTTCTGTTGGCTTTTTGTAATCGTAAGTATAATTGTCATTACAATATTGAAGTGAGAGCAATCCTTACTTGTTCAGATTAAACAAATTGTATAAGAAAATAGCGTTTTCTTACCAATGCCACCCCTCCTTGCTAAACAAAAACACTGTTCGCCTAATTGAGACACTTTTAATTACCTCATATGCTACAAGGAATTAGCAAATCCGTGGAGAGGTGAATTGAGTTTTATCAAAGAGAAAAAACTGAATACAGCAAGAAAACTGTATGCCAAGTCCATAGGAAGAATATACCAAATAGAGAGTGTTACATAGTTTAATACAATATAAGGTCCAGCAGTAGAACATAATGGTCAAGGTTTTAAGTTGAATCATCTCAATTACAGTTTAAATACATTTTCATCAGTGTAAGCTTAGAAATGCACTGTTTATTGTGGATGAATGACACAAGGTGACATAAATAATGGGAGTAGCACTTGAGGGATTTAACCTAGAAAGAGTTTTATTAGGCATCTCTACATTTGGTGGGTTATAAACTCATTCCATTTAGCCATTTATAACTCTTCAGAGAGCTGCAAATAAATGTAGTAAAAGACGTAGAAGGCTATATTTGAGAAATGTCGGTGAATTTATGATTCTTCAAACAATTTACTATGCAAATTACACATGAAATAAGGATAAGCTAATAGTTCTCTAACATTATCTCAGCTTCGTGATGCATCTTTTTGGTAAAGCAACCACCTCTGTATAACATCGCTGTTAATGTGTATGTTTATTCTCTCCCATACAACATTTAAAATTAATGGTAACAAACTTACTGGGACAATGTGAATTGTTTATTCATAGGGCTTGCGTTGTAAATTCCCTAAAAAGACTAAATCCCTACAATAGCTGTCTGTTCAATGCCACATAATATGAATAATAAAAAAGCAAAGCCAGAAACAAAAGGAAAAAACAATGGGATTATCAATCACAAGGCGACTCTCAACACATACAAGAACAAAGGTAAATAATTAGTTCAAACACATGACGATGTACAATGTAAAAGTTCATGTGGGTATTGTAGCAGGCCTGGACCCCTGCCATTTCATCTCAGAGGGCTCAAAAGTGACTGGGGGACATGTGAGTGCTTGTCACATTGATATTAACGTCTGATCTTAACCAGTGTACTCAGACGGGACTGGATCTCCTATGAAATAGCTGATACATGTAAACATTGCTAAACAGGAGGACTAGGAGTGACTACTATGAGGCCCTACTGATGCATTCAACGGGCTGATTCAAACTGATTTATGAAGCCTAACTAAAGGAGTGATGTATAATTTAAAGAGTAATGCTACATGTAACCAAATACATGATGATAATTATATGGGGAAGTGCTGAGTTTGATTTAAACACCAATTCAAATTAAGTAAACCCATAATCTTTAAATAATGTGCCCTGGACATAATCTGGCCATTTTGACACAGATGCAAAATACAAAAAAAAGTAAAAAATATGCTTAATTCGCTACATTTTAAAGCCAAATTCTCAAATACTTGGGCAAGATAGTCTGGCATGATATACTGATGCCTAATGTGGTACTGGTGCATAAACATGGTAATATGTGTCCAAACCAGTAAAGCACAGGCATAAATGTAAGGGGCTCCAAATGCATGAGGTGTTCCGTACAGATTTCTACATTTATTTGTGAGAGTCTGGATGCCACTAGCTGTTAGCCCCCTCAGTCAACACAGTCCCGGTAATATGTGGGGAAGTGTCACCCTGTCACCACCATGCCAGAGATCAGCCTGCTGTTTATGTATACTGTGAACCGGGTCTAGCTTTGAGGAGGGGGGGAAAATGACAGAGAAACTCTTTCATCTAATCCTTATGGCATAATTTGCACCTCAGTAAATTTAATTGATGACTACTGATCAAATGCTTACCTTTGAATTAAAATCTTTAGAATTGTTATCTTTTACTTCAACCTGCAAAAGGAATTATTAATGCAACTGACTAGCCGCTCTTGTCTATCAGCAATGTAATGATAGATTGGTTATACATTAAGAGATTGATCTTATTCATAATTAGTGGCCCACCTTCAAAATAATTTGTGTATAGGCTTAGGATTAACCCTAAAGCTAACCTGTTTTTATGTTTTTTTTTATGTGTTTGATGGTACAATATCAAAGGGGCAAGAAATAAATTTGATCTAAACAAAAAATATCTTTAGTCAAAGTTATCAGTTCATAGTTCACACAGGATGCAAAAGCATCTGCGTTTATTCTACAATAGGGCATCGGAGACATGCACCTGTTTTCCGCATGTATTCCTACCTCATGAGATTTAACCTCAGCTTCAATGTCACTCAGGCAAATGGAGAGTGACAGTCAAGCTTATCAGTGTCAACATAAGGCTCCTTGGTGGAACTTTGAATCCAGGGTTTTCCCACAGCTAAACAGAAGGTTGTGCTTTACAAAACAAACCAACAAACACAAAACCTGAAGTGTGTGATGAAAGAGTAAACAACATGGCCTGGTAACATGCCCCACAATCATGACACTTCCTAAGTAGGGTAACCCAATTCACCATGTGTCTCTGATCTCACTTTAACACATTGACAACTTTCGGAAGGTTATAATTTCTCTTACAATGGCATTGCGGCCAGGTTAATAAAGATTAATACAGCCTTGGACATGGCCTTGAAAAGTCTATCAAGGCCTGCCATTAATAAACATCTACACGTGTGCAAAGCAGTTCATTATCAAGAAAAATTATATCGCGTCAATCTATTGATGTTGCCTAACTAATTGTAAAGCAGGGACTCAAAAGCAGATGTTGCATTTCAAACAGTTGTGAGCAAGAGACAGGTTATGATTTATGCTAAAATGAGTGGCTTCAAAGCACCGAACGCGGCTTCTAAACAAATTGAACAAGTCAAGCGCTATTCACCCAGGACCAGCAGTGAGCCCTGTGCATGCAGATCAGAGGCACGCGGCTGCCGCTTGTAATATCCCTCACTGGAGGAGAGGTCCCGCTGGGGGGAGGCAGCATGGAGAGGCTAACGCTCAACAGCGCTAGCAGCGAGGGGGATTGTGTACAATCGCAGCTGTAACACCTGTGCGGAAAACACAAACCCCTCCCAAACCATCATCCTGATAGGGGGAGTGAAGAGGGGGTGGGCAGTACCTTGAGACTTGACACCCTTTCTGTGGATGGCATTATTATTTGGGAGGAGATCGAAGAGGCAGTGAAAATACAGGGCTTGTGTCAACATACTGATGCAATTTCAGTAAACATGTAAAAAGCTGGAGCGCTTGTTGGGAGGAAGGAAGGCCTAAATGACTTTCGGTGTTGTAGGCTTACTCCAAATGAGGGAGGCACGGTTAGAAAAAACTATTAAATCAGTTGATAATACCTGAGTGGACCAGTAGGTTTAATAATCTCTAAGATCTGTGGTATAAAGGGAGAAAAATACATGATACGTTTCTGCGCTATTCACACTCAAGTTGTATGGCTATCTCCAATGAAGCAGAAAAACAGTGAAACAATGTTAACAGGCCTGCGAGAGTGATCCAGGCCAACCAATAGAGTGAAAAATTATACGTTAAAAAACTGACAAAAAAACAACACGCCGACTAGTAAAACAAACTATTGGGAAATATTATGCTGCATGACTAGGATAGTTTTGATGGTCAACGAGTCTGAGAAGGTAACGGATCATTTCTTTCATACATTTTACACCGCGTATTTTTTTGCTATCCTGCTGTTGATATATATATATATATATATATATCAACAGCATATATATATATGAGAGAGAGAGAGAGAGAGAGAGAGAGAGAGAGAGAGAGAGAGAGAGAGAGAGACGCTCTGTGAACTCCTCACACAAGTCATTTTCCGTCTGTTTTCTTCCTTTTGATGCAACCTAAATTGGGACGAAAGAAACGAATTGGTAAATTTTTAATTAACTTCATAACATCTGCACTTGTGCTTTGAGAGAGCAGCGAGATTTCCTTTTAACCTATTCCAGCACATTTGCACACCAAGGTAAATCTTGATGCTGGCATGCTTACAGAAAGGAAGAGAAAAAAAAATCAAAAATGGAAATTAACTCTCACTTGTGTGTGCAGATCAAAGAGGCGGAATTATTCAACTTTTTGCCATTTCTTGATCTTTAAAAAATAAGATGAGAAAGTAGGAGGAAAACTAGACATGTTAATGGAAGAATGGAAGTTATAAGTTCCATGGTTGTTTCATATAGGGTTCCACGTTTTTCCCTAGCTATTAATTTCATCCATCCATCAGTTTCGTCGACTTCATCACTTGAATCATATCAAAGACCAGAACAACACAAATGTCCGTGTATATTTCTGTACCCTTTTCTATTTTAATCTAAAAAGTATTTTTTAAATCGTCTCTTACTGGACACTGGATAATGCTTTTTACATTGGTTACCACAAAGAGAAACAATTTTTTATTCAAACATATTTTAGCTTACTATCTGACACACTATTACAACCCTATATCAGTAATAAACTTTATTTTTCTCCCTACAGTAGGTTTAACATTTTCCACTACCACAGTTGCTTGTATCAGAAGCCTCTGAAATAGGATCAGTGCACACCATACAGCAGGCACCTGCGCAGGCAGCCCCTGACTGATCAGAGTGATAGCGTATCACACCACAGCTCTTTTAACAAGCCCCCCTTTGATACGGCACACACAATAGTCTCTCTATCTATGGGCTGTCTCACCTGCTTCTGTGGAGAAAACCAAGGCAGGTTACTCAAGCACACAGGAATAGTAGGTGCAGGTCCAAAGACTGGTAAGAAACCAGTCCAGTGTTAAAAAATTATAGCATCGCCATGGAGGGTCTGGCTTTCCTCTTTTTCTCCACTAGAGGACAGTGTATCCACATCATATTTACATGTCACCATCTAAACAAAACGGAAGACTCCTACATTGCTGTATACACCGCTTATTGAGAGGCAGCCACTTATGACCTTCATCTGCAGATCCTCTGATGTATTTAATGGGTGTCTCTAATTTGGTCACAATTTCATTGTGGCTTTGTTATCACAAAAACTTACAAATTGATTTTCTTTGGGAAGTGCACACATATTTTTATCAACAGATCCCAGCTCATATGTCATTACATTCAACTGCTACCTTTCATCAATCAAATGTGTTTCATTTCAAAATGTGAATTATCTAAAGTATTATGAAAAGTCCACTATTTAGTATCTCAAAAATAAAGATTATTCAGAGATAAAACGTTATATGTTTTGTGACATAAGAAGATGATTAGTATATGTTATCATACTACTTTTTAAATTCATATCAGCCATTCACTTACAATAGGTAGAGTATAGGGTATAATTTCAGAGTAGGGTGCTGCTTATTTCCAAATGGGTGAAACTTCATTTTGAAAAAGAAAACCTATTTTGTGCTGTCTAAATTGTGCTTTCATTCACCTGACAACAGCATCAGTTGTTAAGGCTTGTCAGTATAGATGACCAAATATGCATCAGGTTTTTCCTCTTTATTATCATCGGTTCTCCATAGGAATGTGTGGTGTATAACTGTCCGGTACATATCTAACAGCGTAGTGCTTTAGTGCAGCCACTGTATGTATCACTGAGTGGTTAACTGTGGGTGTTTAACATAAAGACGTAAAGAGAGCTTTAACCCAGTGATCAAAAGAGGTGGGGAAGTCTCTCCAGGCCCATGGCTTTGTCTGCTTGTAAAACGGGGCCATCAGATAACGTCCAGCACAATAGCTCACTATTCCGAGGGCGCTCCTAAATGGTCAGGAAGCGGCGGTGGGTGCTGTGTGGGGTCTACTGGAGGGCTCCCTGGGGTCCGCACAGCCCCGACTGAGCGCACTGCCGCTCTATGGCTGGAGAGCTGCGGGAGGAAATGAGAAGCCAGTGGCCACCCAGCCGGAGCCACATTCGTCCTTTGATGCTGGGCTGACAAGGCCCGGTGTGGAGGGTGGGGCCATCGGAAAGGCAGAGGAAAGGAGAGGACATGAGTTCCTTTAGTTTTGTTCTCCTACAGTCGTCTTGAACGTGAAGAATCAGGCACATTAAGAACAAGCTGCCCATTGTCAGTCAATAAAGAGAGGCTTCAATTAATAAGGACCATAACACCACAGCATACATCTGGACAAAAAAAAAGGGATATCTATTATTTTTCTTGAGTTCAGTCCATTGATATGTGAAGGTGCTGTTGGGCCAGGAAAGTAGTCTGATAGAGATTATCCTGACTATCCTATCCTGAGGGTCTATTCCTCTATGCCATCTGCCCTGCAGACATTAGCTTGCACATGCTGAAAAGAGGTCTAAAGCTGAAACAGCCAGATGCATAGGCGTCCATAGGCACAGCTAGTATCCAATCCCAGAATACATAGGTGTGGTGATTAGGACCCTGTTTGTAAGTACCATACCGATACTGTACCAACTAGGATCACATAGGAAATCATAAATGGAAGTAATCACAGCTCTTTATTTCCTAGAAAGTGGGGAGGCTTTAAGCTTTGCTGTGGAGCATTTTGCTTTGCACCACCCCACTCTATTGTTTACATTATGAGGAAACTATACCATCTATTAGGGCCTGTGAGTAAGCGTTGTATTGTTGTGAACTGTAATGATTCCCTGACCAAAGGATACAAGTGCAAGTAGTCTTCAAATGGACACCCGGGTAACAATACAAAAAGGAAATGCCATAGTCATAAACCAAAATAAATCAGTTGTCTAAAAACCAATACACTAAAGCATGTAGCAAGACAATGTGCGTCGGCACTAAGAGTAATACTCAGGAGCGAGCAACACTTAGGAGTGCACGAACCTTGATGTCGCGGGAACAAAGAAACAAAGGGGACTATTTTAAGGGAAGAAAGGCATCAGGCTAATCAGAACTCATGAGAGGTCAAACGGTGGACTTAGGGGTTGGGTATAAAGGGAGTAGAGACTTTAGAGCTGCAACATGGGTTGTAGACCTAGTTGTTGAGTCACCAAACTCAACACAGCTGACCTGTCCTGAACTCCAGGTGAGGTGAACCTGGCTTGGGCTGCTGCTTCTCAAGGACCTACTCTATTGACGTTGCATGAGCGCAAGCAGAGTGCCTCGACGCAACTACCCATCCCCTCACATATCATTACCTTCAAATAGTCTTGAGATCACATTTTGAGTTTTCCTAGAGATGAATCACGCAACATTGTTTTGGGAAGACAATATTTATGAAAAGGTTTCAAAAATATAAAAATAAATAAAAATGGACTTTGTGGTGTCCACTAATGTCAGTACTCCCTTTATCTACAGTGCTCAGCAGTCGGGTTGCATTGTTCGACCAGGAGTGTGTTACAAAGGTAATAGGCTGCTACATCCCTTGCCAGTCGTTGCTTTATATGAAAACAATGAGGAGTTCTGTTATTCCTCAGTTCTGTAAGATGCCTGTGGCCTTATAGTTGAGAGTGAATGTGGTGTTGATGGGAGTGGACGAGAAGCAGACAATGTGGTTGCAGCACTTACAATGAGGTTCAAGGCCGTGAGTCGCCGCAATGCATTTGAGCCGCACAATGCTCTGGCACAGACCAGGAAAAGGCACATCCCCCAGTCAATCTCAGTCTCTCTCTGTCTCTGAAGATAGGGACAGAGCCAACTCCCCTACCTGATTGCTCTCTTAATGCAAATAAATAAGCCATCATAACATAACTGAACAGCATTGGTTGAAAATCTGGAAAAATAATCGGTTGAGTAGACTAATACTCTATTTTGCTGAATACTGGATCCTCAATATTTTAGCAAACTATTTAAAAACAAATACTTTATTTTGGCCCTTTATCATAACTGAGAGCACCGTTGAACGTTGAACATTAACACAATTAACACATTAACACAATCCAACAATAACCTATCCACATAAACATTTCAAGCAAATGCCATGATCTACAACACCTGGAGGAGCATCCATCCATCCATTAGCTATACCGCTTATCCTATGCAGGGTCGCGGGGGGGCTGGAGCCTATCCCAGCCGACACAGGGCGAGAGGCGGGGTACACCCTGGACAGGTCGCCAGTC
>JAVQIZ010107078.1:0-11332 GCA_036023535.2 Galaxias brevipinnis
GGAGACACATAGACAAAGACACGCGTAGGTACACAATAGACACACACACACACACACACACGCGCACACACACACACACACACACACACACACACACACACACAAACACAAAAACACAAAATAAGAGACAATTTTAAAAACTGTTATCTTGCGTTCCCTTACCCCAGCCAGCCAATGAGACGCTTGGCTTTCACATTGCTCTACCACATGCAATCTGTTTTACATTATCAAGACAGCAGCTGAGTAGACACTGTCAGTTTAATACAACATAACTGTAATAAACTGAGCAAACTGAGTGGAGTTGCGAGTAGGATTTTGTATAGAACTACTATTGGTGCTGCATGCCACCCTACTATGGACCTAGAGAATGAAGCTACTAGGTCACCACACATTTATTTTTAAACTCTCCACTAATCAAGTCAATTAGGTCACAGAGGAACAGGCGATAATCCTGTGTGCTATCTCACTGCCAGAATCATTCCTGTATGGCGTACTACACCCACCCAGTGTTATTGGCCCAGCCTCAACTTCCATCACTGTTTCACACTGACACTGCCTAACAGTCATTCACTTTGGCAATATTCTGCACCAGTATCTTGCTAAATAAACCGGTTTAGTTTTGACCATTGTATTGTGTGTAGAAGATGTTTCTCAATTGTAAGCGTCATCATCAATTTACATTCCAATTATATATATATATATTTTTTTTTTTACTAAGAAAGATATACTAAAGTTTAGAGATATTAGAGTACAATGTAACATTTGCATATATTGCTTTCCTGTTATCCGACCCAAATAGCATGCTAATTAATTTGGAAAGATTACAAATCAATCCGTTCAGGTGAGTAGAAAACACTTTGCCAGTGTTGTTGATCAGGTCAACAGTGTTTGCTCAGCGTTAAGACATGGCAGCCACTCAACCACTTGTGTGTAATCCAGAGCCAGAAGCCTATAAGCTTGGCCAGCCAGAGATTGACTAGATTAGTGAGTCATAGAGAGGGATCTACTCTGCGAGGAGGAAGGAAGGCTAAGGACAGGAGAATGGCCAGTCTATACCACTGACGAACCTGGCCAAGTCACATGACTTTCTCTAGTTGTTGTTGTTGTTGTTTGTGAGAGAGAGAGAGAGAGAGAGAGAGAGAGAGAGAGAGAGAGAGAGAGAGCTTACGAGTTCAACGAAGTTAAGTCACTACATCTTTATGTCACCTGTCTCTTCCACAAATCATAACAATAAAGAAGCAGACCCACCCCTCTCCTCTTCTTGTCACTCCAGGTGTCTCTCTCTCTTTCTCTGGCTTTTAATTGGCGGTGAGCAGGGCAACACAGAGAATTGTGTCATTGCCCAAGGTCGCCATGGCGAGCAGGGTGTAATAATGGACCGAGGGGGGAGGAAAGTGGATACTCCCATAGAGGGATAAGTCAGGTCATAAAGTGGAGCCTGCTCAGACATCCAGACTGACTGGCACTCCAGACTGGAGCTGCTTAGAAATACATGATATCAGGTCTGGCCAAAGATATTCTGAATTAGGTCTTAGGTCTGGCCAAAGTGTAGAAAGAACATGGATGCATAACCGTAAAAATATATAAAACAATATATTATATAGTATGCCTGTAATGTATATGGCCCCATGGTCAGCAACATACAATCGAGATCAGCGGTTGTACTATTGACTCTCAGCTGCAAACACAACACCTAGGTGCATTATGGCCCACAAAAAAACATCGCACATGTTTAATAAATTTTTTTAATGTTCTGTCTATGCTGTACCCGCAATATGTTATTTTATTCAATACATTATTTTGAAATATTTGCGAAGTTAATTTAGAAAAATAATTATATTCTAAAAGAATTCTAAAAAATGTGTTTGCCCAAACTTATGCATCATACTATCTGCTGTCTGCATTTTTTAAGAAAAATAAATAACGAAGATAACATTATCTCTACCAGTGAGCTCTATTGAACAGTCACTTTACAAAGGTGCAATTTCCTTGGGAGTACACAAAGCTTTCCCCATTGCCAATTTTCTTGGTTTCTATATCTCCCTCTCTTTCTATCATGAATCCATTGTTTCATTGCTATGCAACTAATCATCAATTGTGCATCTAATGAAATGTCTTGTTTTTATATTTATAAATCAAATTTGTATATTTCCAAGGTGAAAAAAATAGTTTACTGTACTGGCTTAGGATTTTGTCTCAATGGACTGCTGATGCTACGACATCAATTGCATTTCACATTTTCCTGATTTGCTTGACAAAGAAAATAATGTCATCTTTCGAATCCTTTTGAAGTACGAAAATGAGAGTTGTCTCTCATAGTAAACCATAGGAATAAGACAAATAATAGGAACGTTTAAAGATGGCAGGCTATACGTACGTTAATATCAGAGGGGAACTCGTCCTTCTTTACCAGACCAGTGGCTGCGGCGATGTTTCCCATGGCTCCCCCCATCTCCTTCGTCTTCTCAGCCACTGCAAACACAAATGCATACGCTGACATACTAATACAGTATGAACCCCACAGGTCATCTGGGACCGTCTCTAACCCAATCCCACAGCTAAAACCTAAAAAAGGAGAAGCGGCATTTAGCTAATTATGCAACAAATAGCTGGAACCAACTCCCAGAAGATCCTAGACTTGCTCCAAGCATGACTACTTTTATATCCACATTAAAAAAAGTATATGTTCCTAGCTTGCATTTTGCTGAATTTTTCCTTCTAAGTAATTGTATTTATTGCGGTACCATTCTTGGTACAATGTCTTTAGCTTCTTCCTTGTGTGTAGCTGCTTGTCTTGTGTTAAGCACAGTGAATTGCCTATGTGCATGAAATGTGCAATTGTTTTTGGGGGGGGGGGGGGATTTGATTAATCTGCATAATATGCAAAGAGTGAAAATGCATGCACTGAGTAAACAATCCTAAAGTAGGTCTTAACAAAGTGCAAGCAAAAGCACAATGACTGTAACAATACACACTCATTGAATCACACACACCACACACACACACACACACACACACACACCACACACACACACATACACACACACACCAAACAAGCCTTATATATTGATGAGCTCAAAGCAGTAGAACAGACTAACTGATTTTTCACTGTACAGGAAATAAGCTTCTTATCCTTCTGACAAGTCGAATGTCATGGTCTCAATAAAATACAGTCAACTTACCAGAGCCAACGCCGTCTTTGGCCTTGTTGCCTGGGGAAAAATATAGAAAAATATGTGTTACAAAGAAATAAACTTACATTACATACTATAAGTAGAGTAGCAATATGTGAAAAAACTAAAACATGACAGTGTGTTCATAACGACTTCACAGACTCAGTTATTGCTTTTTATTTCCAACATACATAGGAGGTGAAGCCTCTTTGCCACAATATACCTGTGAATTGGTAAAGAGCACTGTATATGGGAAGTGCCTGTATTTTTCAAATGAGAAACATACTTTATGCCAAGCTGAGGATTTACAGGTGGAATGTGGTCTCGCAGCTAGACAAAGTTAGGGAATGATGTACAGTGCTATTAATCCCAGACCTGACGCTGCATTTCTTCCTGTTCATAACCTCTTGCTGTGATTTACTGTGACTTGTCACTTCTTACGGCTAAATGCATTTCTTTCTTTTTTTTACACTAGCCTCAGATAAGAATGATGCACAGCAGGATAGCTCAGCAATAGCACTAAGCTTAAGGCCAGGAAAGCACTTATAGCCTCCTTGTTCAAAGTGTCGTAGAAACGGTTTCTTTATTCAGCAAATTTTAGGTCTGAATTACATGTAAAGTCAAATTGCAATGATGAATGTAGACCTCTTCTTTAGCGAACATTCTGCTCACCGTTGCTCAATCTATTTAAACCTTGTATCTCCAAATGAACACTTTCAGGAATTAGGAGACGCATGTTTATTTTTTGTTTAACAACCATATATAATGTTATTTTTCTAAAGTATGGTGGGTTATAAGGGATCTTAGGGGTCCTAAAACCTCCCAAGCACAAGGAATACCTTTCATTTGACAGCGACGTTTTGCTGTTTTGGCTCTTGCAGTGTAAGATTAAAATGTTCTGCAACAAAGCTGGCCGATTTCTTTCCTCGACACTTGTTGATCCATTCATTCAATTAAAACCTAGACATGTCAGTGATTTGTTTTCTGGCGGGTGTGACCCAAGATACACTGCACATGGTGGCTGTTTTGGGATCATAATTGTGAGGTATTTCATATTCATCAACAGACTTTATGTATTTATCTAGTGGAAATGTAACATACTTTATATGTTAAAACAGCAAACATCAAAATGTTCAATAAAAAGCAAAAACAACACGACATCCCTCACATGTCCCTGAGGCACACTAACTAAGAGCCCGTACAGAGGAAGAAGAAGAAAGAAAAAAGGGATGATGAAGTGTAGAATTGTCTCATGAATAGAAGAAGCCCCACAGCTATACAAATATATCAGAGAGACAAATCCTTTTAGGCACAGCGCTCGAGCACTGGAAACAGAGTGCATCTCGGCCTTGTGAGACACCAGAGGCCAACTAAAGGTAGATGGTGTGCGGTCAGTTGCATTAAACACAATAACGGTGGCCCTTTAACTTCCTGTGTTCACAAGCAGTGGTGTGGCATCGATAACAATATGAAATGGGTAACCAATGAATATGATATTTATTGAAATAACTAGAGAAGATACATTAAATAAATCAAATGTTATAAAATATTATCTTTTCTTTCACAAATGGCTCATCTAGTTATATAGGTTCAATACATTTAAGTTCAATAATTTATTGAAATATTCCAATATGATGGGATATACTAGCAGAGCAAAGCTTAGTGCAACCGGATGACACACGCTTTGAGGAACGTGTGGGTGGGATTGTACATGGTGGCTCCCACAACATCAGGGTCTTCCCACTGCCCATCCCTTCCCGAGGCTGCCTCGCAGATCACGCTCAGCTGGGTGGGCGGACTGCAGAAGCACCACATGCAGCTGCTGTCAAAGGTGAGCTGCAGACCTATCAGCTTGCGCTCACCCTTCCTCCATGAGGGGCCTTCACGCGAATCAAACGCAACTTTCTAGGGAAACGCCACGCTCAGCATGCACAGCGAAGAAGCGCGGGTATGCTAACGAGACGTTCTAGTGTCTCTTTCTGGCTTTTTTTTTTCTCTCTCTTAATTTCCTTTTCTTTCTCTGAGAAAGTTTGGACTGCAGCCTGACATGTTTGGTTGTGATGATGAACTACTAGGGTAATTGGATCCCATCTCACTAGAAACGGTGCTGGGACATAAAAAGCCCCTTCTCTCCCATTCAACAAAAATAAAAACACATAATGGGCTAACAATGATACAAATTCTGTTTGCAATTCAATCATGTTTATAATTAAATGCATCACCTTGTAGTAACCAGATCTAGTACAATAATCTGAATGGTCTAGCTTTGGAAAACATTCACTCTTCAGCTATTCCTAAATGCAAACATTTGTCATTTTGTAACCAGACTGTAAATGATGTGTAAGTGAATGTCAGAGGTGTCAGTGTTTGAGTCATCAAATGAGATTAGATGGTT
Source organism: Galaxias brevipinnis (assembly GCA_036023535.2). Taxonomy (NCBI): domain Eukaryota; kingdom Metazoa; phylum Chordata; class Actinopteri; order Galaxiiformes; family Galaxiidae; genus Galaxias; species Galaxias brevipinnis. The sequence continues at coordinate 5,569 of JAVQIZ010107078.1, forward strand.
AATTGGATTCAAGTTAATTAAATTAGAAAGTGATATGACCATGTATCTCTGGCTGTGAAAAACATCTTCCATTTAGCATTGCCATTAACTTTAAAGGCAAAACAAGCCACTTGTCAGTAGTGTTGCTACAACATCCTAGAATTAAGCACACAATAAATAAACCTTTAACACAATTTTTTTCACTTACTGTTGTTAAAGGAAAAAGGCTACCTACAATTCTTGGTGATTACGTTGTAGAACACTATAGGACCTAAAGGGCCAGAACGACCTTATTTCTTTTGGCTCCTCACTGATACTCACTGTCTCCTATTGGACCACAGTCTGTGCTCTCCATTCGCATTGTGGCAGGTGGCAGCAGACATGTGATATGCAGGACTGAACTCCCTACCCTGAGCAAGCTTGCTCCCTCTCTCACACTCACTCACGCACGCACACGCACACGCACACACACACACACCGCCCCTAACCCCATCCTAACGCCATGCACTTTTCCCCAGCAAAGGTCAAAGCTAGAGGGGAAAGACATTGAGAATACCAAGGCTAGAACAGCACAAAATCAATTGCAAGCCCTTATTTGCATATCGACTATCCTTTTTGAACTAGTGTTACCTTAGTTTTTAGTGGTTATCAGTCCCGCTCAAGCCTAGATGCAAAACTACTTTTCATAACAAGGTTTGCAAAGATATCTATTGAACCACCGATAGCATGATTACCACATTTGTTGACTCATTCATTGATATTTTAATCATAATTGACTGTAATGCTCACATGACACCAGTGAATTTGGCCAGATAGTAATATATATAAAAAAATACCGTTTACATCCATCCGTCCATTAGCTATACTGCTAATCATTTGCGGGGTCGCGGAGGGGGGGGTGGGTGGAACCTATCCCAGCCAACACAGGGCGAGAGGCGGGGTACACCCTGGACAGGTCGCTATCACAGGGTTGACACAGAGACAGACAACAACTCACACTTACATTCACACCCACGGGCAATTTAGAATTTAACCTGCATGTTTTTGGACTGTGGGAGGAAACCCACGCGAACACGGGGAGAACACGCATACTTCACACACAAAGGCCCTTGGGTCAGGTTGGGATTGAACCCAGGACCTTCTTGCTGTGAGGCAACAGTGCTAACCATCGAGCCACCGTTGACGTATTTAATTTAATTTAAAAAAAAATTGCCCATCAAGAACGTTTTTACAAAGGGGTTGCATAACACTATTTTTCATCTAAATCATACTCAGCTTGCAATGATCAGTGGAATGCAGATAAAAAAAAAGTAGGGAATGTTGAGGAGTGCACATGGTAAGTCTACATAATATCATCTGAAAGTAAAGAGGGAAGTACTTGTTTTCAGTCTATTTCCGTATGTGTTTTTTTTTGTTCGAACTTCATCATTCAAGCCTAAGACCCAAGACCGAACAAAACACAAAATGCAAGTTCGACGCACAACTTTCGCATTATGAGTTTGGCCTGTACAAAACTATGTAAGCCTACATCAACGAATTCATGTTTCATATTGATTTTGTTCAGGATATTATTTTCGAGGAGAAAACACGGATGGTTGTTAAATGCATGCTTCTAAGTACTCCACCCATCTTCCAGCCAATCAAGACAGACTATGCTGCATGGTCCATGGTATAGTTCAACGTCCTCTGAATTGTCAAGCAACCGTGGATGTGGATGCGAGAATGTTTTTCAGCTTACCGACAAACATGACTCCTTCTTTAGTCTTTTCTGCCGCTACTGCGACCCCTTCTTTGGTCTTTTCTGCAGCTACCGCCATCCCTTCTTTAGCTCGAGACAACCCTTTCATAAACACATCCATTTTGGTGTTTCTGCTGAGAGAAGTCACACTGATAAGCATGTAGGCCTATACTGGATTGGAATATAACACCATATTTACATGTAAATCGTCGTTCATGTTTTGCAAATGTGTAACTTCAAAATTAAGTAACAGTTAGTCCTCTTTCATTTGAACCCCTTTCCCTTAAGGTATGGTAGAACAAACTGTCACATTGAGGCTGCCTGGACATTAGATCGATGACGAAAGCTACGCCTCCTATAGGTCGTAGTAATCTGAAATGTAGCCATCTGATCCTAGCATCCGTTATTTGTCTTGCTTTCAGCAACTCTTTTCACCGCTTTGCCAATACATGAAATATTCAGATCAGAAAATATTTCAATTAAACGGTTATATGTTCACGGGCTCATTAATAATTACTCAATTGTAATTCTAGGCTTCTCTCAATGGCTGCTAGGCTGTCGGACTGTGCTGTACCTTTGAAATAGACTAGCCCATATCTGATGGGCAAATATCAGCCAATAGGCCTTTGAACACTTTGAATATTGTAGCCTATGAACAATCTATTAAAATAGCTTAACATCTGCACAAGGGGAAAATTTGAATTGCTGTTGTAATTTCATCAAATAGGTATATGGGGCAAATAACTATATTCGTTTATGAACCTATTGATATTAACAGAGGTCACGGTTTTATTTCATACATATTTATTTATATATTCTCAAATTCAATATGCAGTTGTTTAGTAGAATTCAACATACTTTTTTGTCCTGGAAATTGTGACTTCAATAGTTTCAAGCAAAATTTTACTACAAATGAAGTGCAACAATTGCCTGCTATTCCTCAGGTCTTTCATTGACGTCAGAATTTACTGTTTAACAAGAAAAAAAAAAGAAATCTCAAGATCCTTCGTTGAGAAACTGCTTTTCAATAGTTATTTTTACAACAGCAAGTCCATTGCTTTTATACACGACAACGATAGCCAAAGCTTACAGCAAAGGCTACATGCGACCAAATAATAGCATTAATCTAAATACATGAATGGAAGATGTTTTAATTCTTACCTTTTAATACACGATGTGCCCACTTATAGTTTAATTGTACAGCAAATTGAAATATTGCTTAAACCGGAGGTATCTCCAAATGATCACTTGGCCTTCCACTCTGGATTCTCTTTACAAATAGGGACAGCCCCCTTTTACGGTGTAGCTGAGACAATCACGTAGCTCCATGCCATTGATCATTCGGAAATGTTGGAGGTGCTATGGTCGGCTTCGTGTCGTGTTGGGGTGGAGGGGATCATCTAAGAGGAGCATAGTTTGATTAAGGAGCATAAACTTCGTGGCATGTTTATTGTTTTATGCTTTTACTTGGATAGTTTTAAGAATATAGGTCTCTGCATTGTCTTCCATTCCGGAATACAGTTTTAATTGATCCAGATTAGAAAGAACTATCATATTTATGCTTATTCCTTCATACTTACTCACCAGCAATATTTAAAGCCGTTTTACACAAAGCCTTGCAGTGATTCAAGCTTCATGGGATTTTGTCACATACAACAGATTCTTATAGCATATGTAGAGTGCTTCACATGTTATGTTCTGCACCATCTTGGTCAATTTAGCATATTCCTAAAATCTCTTTGTTATTATGTATTTATTTAGTCAAAGTCCAATATTGCACGACTGTTCGACAGTTGTCGAAGTGGTCAGTAGTCGGATGCTACCATTTTGTGTTGTAGGGGTGGATACCTGGCTCGGATAAGTGGCTATGATGAGTATTGCCAATTATTCCACATGCAGTCGTGGTTAAGTAACAAATATTGAATTATTAGATTGACTTGTAATGATGTCGGTTTTAAATGTTAAGCACGATAAATTGTAACATGGTTAAGTTTTATACCACCGGCATGTGCTTGATTAACCCCACCCTTTAAGCCCCAACCCTTTTTATTGTTAATTGTTTATTGCTTATTGTTTAGCTTGTTTCAAGGACCTACTATCTGAGAAATTCGTCAAGAGAAGCTGTCCAAGGTGCTGAAATTACAGCGCAAACTCGAGCATGGTTGTGCTGTCCATGGTCCTGTTCTTGGTAAAAAGGGGAACTAGAACATTTGGAAGTTGGATATGTTGTTTCTTAATAATAGTATGAAAATATAATAATAATAGTAAAAATTATGAAAAATTAAATAATAAAGAAAATTATATGATCTGATAACCGTAAAACACACTTTTGAACGTTTTTATTTAAGCCCACAGCAGTTCCTGGTTGAAGTTTTTAAAATTGATTGTTATATGACGAGACAACTTTATTTGTATGTACCTGTTTTCATGTCACACTAGATAGCGATGCCTTGATCATATAGAACGCTAAAGGACACTTTTCAGAGAGGAGGTTGTGCAACGCTGAGGAAATAGCACAAGACCTCAGCTGTAGTCGTATATCCATAAAAGCAGTAATGTGTCACCTTAAAAATAGAGATATTAACTTTCAAGAGTTTTGCTCTCTCTCGCTACCTCTCTCTGTCTCTGTAACACACGCCAGCTATTTTTTGTGACTTGTTAGCTGCTGCCCTCTTCAGGCGAATTATTAAACAACATATGCCCAAACAAGTTTCTTTCACATAATTTGGACAGCAACATTAATTGTGGTTTATACTTGTATTGTCTAAGTCTTTGTCAAACACCAAGGCAATATTTCTCTAGGTTATTTGTAAACAACGTCATGGCCATTACACCTTTTGCTATAGAATACTTTGTCTACAGCCAATGCCACTGCATGTTCCGAAAATATTATGAAATGTAAACAGAGTATGCAACAACTTACCACTATCGGAGCAATGTTTGAGTCAACAGAATGGCACCTATGACCATAGTACTTTCAGCATTTTAGCTGCGTAAGCTATGGGTCACTTCAATTCTTTGTCCTCTGAAAATTGACTGAATGTACATCCCATGTAAGTAACCCTGGTTTTGTAGACATCATGAACCCATTTTAGGACATATAATCATATGTTAGACTTAGTGGCAGCCAGAGTTTCCCCTCTCATTCAGAATCAGGCATTCTGCATATCTAGCTACATTGCCTCCTGTGAAGCCATCAAACACAGTAATATCTTGAGACAGAACATTAGATTTTTTCATGATTGTCTCAGTGTACCATGAAACTTTGGTTATCTTTTACCAAGGCATCACTAACAAAGTCAAACCTCCCATCTACTCCTCTAAACTGTATGGATTTTTTTTTTAAATGACTGGTCTGTTCGTGAAAATGATGCCATGGTTTATTCTTATCAGACATAAAGTAGAAAGAGATCTATTGACAAGGTCTGCTCACAGTGGACCAGGTCCACAGAATCATGACTGTACTATCTGTTCATCTTTCTCGATGAGGAGTTCCCACATGCAGGAGCATTTCCAATCTCGCTTACTCAGATAAGATTCTCGCCCCCCCGAGTCCTCTCCCGTCATCGGAGCCGCCACTGAACCCTCCTTCTCTTATCGTGGGATCTTTACGATTCCCTGCCTCCTGGTGACGCTTTTACTTCCAATCCATTGAGGGGAGTCAGTCAGTCACGGCGGCGTTATTTAATTTCCATCAATCTGTGTTATAAAACCTTGACACAGGCTGAGGCTGCGCTCCAGCTTAAATTTATAGCTGTTTGGGTTGCAAGTCATTTTCCAATGACATGTGCCCACACAGTACATCTGCCTTTGCATGGAATGGGCTGCATAGAAATGGGAGAACATACTTGGTCCAGATATATAGGAACAGAAAATGTAATTACAGGCTTTCATATTTAGTACTGTATGTTATCAAAACAATGTTGAGTTGAGAACATTTTAATGTTTTACAGACAACACTTGTGTACTGAAGTATCCTATATAAACAAAATTTTAATGAGTGATTTGAAACATAAGCTTGTCAATATCAGATCTGTATATACTCAT
>JAVQIZ010107080.1:0-15749 GCA_036023535.2 Galaxias brevipinnis
TCCGGCCTTCTGCCCCGGGGTGCTGCCCACCCGGCCACACCCCCCCGCCCCCCCCAACCCCACCCCACCCCTCTTCCCCCCCCCCCCCCCCCCCCCCCCCCCACACACACACACACACACACACACATCCATGTCTGGGATAGCCTAGTCGACACGGGTTGCACATATATGCACTTGACGCCTCCACGTACGTACACAAACGCGTGAACACGCGTGCCCACACACATTGCAATGTGCTCACACAGTGTGCTTTGAAACATTTTTCGGGGTCACTCCAAGCGAGGATAAGCGAGGTGCAAGCGAAAGTGCTGTCTGGTTGGCTAAACCGTTTCACAGTCCGCAGCATGGCCGCTACGGCAATGTCTGTGTGAGAGGTGAGGGAACCCGCTGCGACACGTCCACTCAGCCTCCTGCTCTGCCTTAGCTCATTACACAAATGGATCCCACCGCCGACGGCCCCTGACAGAATGACAGCCGTTATATCATCACAGAGACATGGATGCTCCCGCCTCCACATTAAGCTTAGATTTTGCCCTGTCCCCCTTCCTATACTTTCAGGAAAATGAGGTTTCGGCGAGGGCTTCCGACCATGGGAGAGGTGCATCCAGGGAAAGATGGAAACTGCCTGCCTGACCTTTCCCCATGCAGGCCTCATAGGAACGCCTCTAATTGTCAGCTCTTATTGTTATCGATGCTGCTAGACAGAGACATCCCTCTGCTCGTTTACGATCAGAAAAAAAAATACTATTTCAGCCATTAAAGAAGAAATGTAATATGTTGCTCTTTATTGATCCGAGATCAAAATCGTCATGCTTCTATATTTCACTAGCTTGATCGATAGCAAACAACCCATTGCTTCATGGGTATAATGTGTATGGCCATAATCGATTGGGCTCATGATACACCACTACAAAAAAGGTCATACCTTCCAATCTGCCAGGCCTGCACAGCCATGCAGTCAATAGTGGCATTTGGAGACGCGATAGAATGGGCTTGTTGAGCCACAGCTGATCAGCCAAGCATTTAGCCTTGGGATGGATACGGTGGCAAAAATAAAACCAAACCCCAAAAAAAAGAAAAAAAAAAAAAAAAAGAAAACACCCTGGCCGCCCACACACATACGGTTTTCCCATCCGAGACAGCTTGAGAGTCCCAACACACGCTGAGGACTTCCTCCGGCCACTCTCGTTCCAAACCCTGGAAGAGGCCACGCCATTAGACTGTTTTCTCATGCCTCGTTGCGTCATGTTATGTCAGGTCGTATCCGGGGTTTAATCCGGGCGATGGGCTTCGAGGGCTGCTGCCAGGCGGCAGGGGCTGCTGCTGCTCGCCAGGCTCTCGCTGCCCGTCCCACCAGATGGACTCGCAGATGGACACGGTGACATTCCATTAGTCCACATGCTCAGACTGCAGCCAGAGCGTCACGCTGCAGTCTATCGCATCTCACTGGCTCCGATTCCCGGAGTCAGACGTTATTTGTCCAGAAATCACACGTTTGACGCAATCCCGCAGATGACAGACAATAAAACAACAGGGGGGAAAATCCAAAAGACTTTCTCCAGGACCCCCCCCTCTTTACAGTAGGCCCGCATAAATGTTGGGTGTGCATTGGGAGACATCAGCTGCTTGTTAGTCAAACGGCTGGGCCTGTCAGCGGCTCTGACAGGGTCAGACCATCCTCCCCCATTGTTCCCCCACAATGACGGTGTCGGGTCTGCCCTCTCCCGCACACTAGGCTGCCATTAGGTACATGTCTGCCAAGAGAGGCTGGAAAGACACGAGGCAGGTTCTCCGATCGTCGTTGTTAGACAGATGTGTAGCGCCAGAGCAACACCCCCAGCCCCTACCCCACTTCCCTCTCCCTCCCTCTGCAGGCTGGTGGGGAGCGTTTAGTTATCAGCTGGGAGCACCTGAGAGGAACGCGGGCCGGGGCATCTCCTCTGATCCGCTAAGAGTTTGAGTGAAGGGGCAGCGTGGCCGGCTCTTCACCTGATAACATCAGTGATTTATCTCCTCCATGCTGTATTACAGGCCGTCTCCTGGAGCCTGAAGGCCCGCTGAAGACAGACACAGACAGCCAGACCAGCACACTTCACTGGCAGACCCCCACCCTCCCACCCCTCCCAGCTCCAGCAGCTTCTGTTACAGCCAAATCAGCTCTCATCTCTTCAAGGATGAGCACCACAGACTTCCTCCGACATGAAACATACACTCCTGGCTAAAAGAGGGCAATATGGATCGTCACAAGTGCTCTGTGTCTATTAACACTGGTTGCTGAAACATGATCAAACGCTAGATTTTAGGCCCCCCGTGTTGTTCGGTTTAGTTCAGAATAATACAAAAATTGTACGTTGTTGTCAGTGGCGTGTATGGTTTTAGTGTTATACGCTAAACACTATCGCACATATTTTCAGCATCACTTGACGGGACGTGAACACACATACACACACACACACACACACAAATAACCTGTCACTGGCTTTGTTTTCATTTCGTAAGAGATAACAAACAATCTAATTAGCTTTCAAGAGGCACTACCCTAGTTAGCCTGAGTGTGGCGAGAGATATTCCTGTGTAATTGACTGCTTCATAGCACAGACACCTCAAGTCTTGGATCTCGCACAGCCTCATCTGTGATTGGAGGCCAAAAGTTAAACAACTCTCTATGACAGACGAGTGGAGCTCTGACTGCCTTGGCTGCAGCGCGGAGACACTAAGTCTCGTTGTTCATTGAGCAAAGCCTCTTCGCCGAGATCGTCAAAGGGATCTGCAGAGCTGACAAAACTGATCACAGGACCACAGGGGGAAGAGAGGGAAAAAACCAAAGAGAGGAGGAAGAGAGAGAGAGACACTTGTCTAGGCTGTTTTGCTTGTTGTTGATATTGCAATGGTTGGTTGCAGTGAAGATGCGGAAACTTCCTCAAAGCCTTTGCTAAACAAGCGGTTGCCTGTTTTGAACAAGTATGCGGTTCTGGGGATTTATCATTCCCTTCTGAGGAGATATCCTGTATTTCTGTCATCCCTTGAACAGGGCACCTTTCTGCATCAAGCTATTTCGGTTTCAGCTGGAAGAACAGTGAAACGGGTAGTTTGCATGTAGAAATGCAGTGAACTAGTTGAAGTATTACAAAATAAAGTAAAGAGAAAAATAAATAAAGAGAAATGCCTTTTACGTAACGCAATGAGCATGTCAGCAGTGCCTAGTTTACAAAACCGGTTTCACAGTGTAGTGCAGTGGATGATGTGAGATGGAACTAGCTGTGTGCTCAAAAGAATCACAGGGGCCATAAGCAAGAATTCGTAGTCTTCTGCCCCAATCTTAGTCCTTCTCCGTCTCCCTTTTCTTTCATCCGTCCTCGGAGGGATATGGACAGGGTTTTCCCCGCGTGTTCAAGGGCCAGACCTCAGCCACCAGCCTAACCGAGGTGGTGAAATACACCCGCACTTCATTTAGTGTGGGGGGAGCTTTTATGGCTCCCGGGAGGTCATGAAAAGTCCTCTTTTTGCCGTTCAGCAGAAACTTCCTTTTTTTTACTGCTCCCTATGGCTTCAATCTACGGCTACCAGGTGCATCTTGGCATTGTCAAAGTATGTTTTTCGACATAAACTGTCTCTGGTTCTTTCGTAGACACTCTTTATATCTAGTTGGTTGTGTAGGAATCGATATATTATTGACACGTATGTATCTCTAAATCCTAAATTATAGCTTTGGTAATGTTGTATTTAGTCTATTATACTAATACAACATTATATATATTGCAACCATAATAGACACATACTGTATTTTTTCTTTACAATTGTTTTTAGCTGACACAAAGTTTGGCCTTTATGATTCTGACCACCAATACTTCTGAGTTAGTAACCATTACTCCCATAGAATACCAATCAGCACTACACTACAATACAATACAATGCAATACAAAACCATATGTTACCCATTACTAACATAGAATACAGCACTACCGATCAACACAACAATACACAACAAATTGCAGGCTACGTGGGAGAGAATCGTTTGAGTTTTGCTGAACGACCCAGCACAGCTGTGGTCCCTCATATCCTTACAGAATATTTAGTACGTAGCTGGACAAAGTAAACTGAACACTGTCCAAACACAGCTGTCTACGACCACGGCTCTGAAACTACTGTAATTATGGGCATTTATATGATTAAGCTCATTTGAACGAGGTAGTGAAAAGGAAACGAGAAGTTGTATTTGTCTCTATGGTGATTCGGCACCAGCTGGGAGCTTTGCCAGCCTACCGCAGCCGTGCTACGGGCAAATTGTGCCAGGGAGAGGCAGTTCCAAATTGGGTTTCACTATCAAAGCATTTTCATTGAGAGAAAATGAGGTTGACAAAAAAGCTGCTATATTTTGACCTCAGTTCAATGGAAGGCTAAGGTTTCCCAATTAGATAGCGCTGCCAGCAGAGGATTTGAAAGGCAATATCATTACATGTTCTCACCTCTGGTATTTCAAACCAAGCCGGTGTTTCGAAGCCCATTGATTTAGCCTCACAGGGGGGGCACGCTATAATACCTGCCTTCCAATTACTCACATAGGCTTGCTTCTCTGACACAGAGGTAACGGAGTGGCTTGCTTACAAGTCACCCCAAACAGCTTAGCCAAGGCAAAGTTGTCTGTAGGACAAAAGGTGAAGGTGGCCAGCTACTGGAGCAACTTTGAGCCCTCCATTTTACCCAGGCAGACTCGGAGGCAGATTTACCGCCTGCTCCTCCACGTGCCTCCGTCTCTGACTGTCTGTATCGTGTCTCCGGTGGCTGACGGAAGACCACGCTCACCCAACACTGTCAGAGATAGCCCAGCCAGCCATGAAATTGATTTTGTATTAACAAACAAGGGGGATCTGTTTCGCCCGTGCTGTTAATCAAATCATTTCGAGGAATGAGGGGAAGATGAGAGTAAAATCATTCGCTTCCAACGGTAAATCACGCCCACTGCCAACCTGTTGTCCCATTAACCCTGAAACCTGTTCAATAGCTAATTAAGGCAATTACTTCAGGCATGACACGCCACTTAATCATGAATGACTGGCCCATTTATAGTGGTGGCTTCATTACCATTGACAGTCTTAACTGTTCCCCTACTCTCCGCGTCCAGGAAACACACTCTACAGGGTCTGACTCTGCCTCTGTCTGCTTGCAGGGCTCCTAATGGAGAATGGTGACTATCCCCGATGCTTTATGGTAACACACATAGCTTCTTTAGGGGAGGCCGAGTGCAAGGCTTTGTGGAAACAGAGCAGACCTTTTTTTTTCTAGATTTCGGAGTGCTTCGTAAGTCTGTAGAGCGTCTAGCCTGGAGGTGGCACGTGGATCAGCTAATAGACACTAGTAGTTTAGAATCCTTGTTCTCATGCATTAAATATGGCCGTGGACTTACACACTAAAGAGGGTTGGAGAGGCTTGGATACGGCCAGGTAGTGAGTTAATGCCTGGGCTCCTTCACACGGTTTGGCACTGTCACTGGTGCAGAAAATCACACAGGACTCACTCTGCGACTCTCTCTCTCTCTCTCTCTCTCTCTCTCGCTCTCGCTGCTCCAGCGCTCCTGCTCTCTCTCGTTCAGCACAGCAGTCCCCCTCTCTCCGAGGGTGTGCTCCTCTGTGAGGTCTGACACCTATCCTGTCAGCAGTTCCCGTGGACAGGCTGCCTCTGACAATGACGGGCGCCCTGGTGTTGAGGGATGCTCGTGTAGTAAGCTGTCCTGAGTGGGACTATTGATTTCCTCTGTCTGTACCCTTGCGAATGCCTCCCCTATAGCCGCGCGGCCTGCTCCCCTTCCCTCTGCCGTCTGCCGGGGCTGTATATAACGGCCAGGCAGAGTTACTGCATGTGCCTGCCTGGCTCATGGCCGATGGACCGCGCCTTCCTGCTCACTGGAGCCGGGCAGAGGGGATGCTCATCCCAGCACAGTTTAAATGCCACTCTCTTCCCTCTGCCGCACATCAATAACCGGGCCCGGCGCTGCAGGACACCTCTCTGACTCACTCCATTTCCATTTGCACCCATGAATACAAATTTCTGGACAACCTGCCACTCTGTCTGGCAGCGGGGGAATTTCACGCTGAACCTAAGCCTCTAAATGTGGAGTGACATTAAACACCCGCAGTATATATATTTCCCCCCAGCTAGTAGAGAGAGAGAGAAAGAGAGAGAGAGAGAGAGAGAGAGAGAGAGAGAGAGAGAGAGAGAGAGAGACGACAGGGGAACAAAAGACTCACCTCACATCTGTGGGAAGTGGGTTGACTTTGATCTACCTTTGTTCGTCATCGGCGGTGGACAGGTTTATTGCAGTGATTGCGAGTGTGTCGTGTTAATTAAAAACAGCAGTAGTTGCACTACCCTGGATGTTGTTTGTCTTCCGAACATGAAACGTGCCGCCATTCATCAAAGCTGTGTATAAACAAGTGCCTGTTTGCGTTAGCTAATCAGGCATCAGCGCTAAGGACCTGGGGGAGCATGTTTCTCAGCCCAAGCTTTTAAACAATTAGAACAGATATAGAGAGGTAGAGCGAGAGGTGCAGTGTATTACTTTGTGACACGGTGCATTTTAATGTAAATGTCACGGCACTCTAGCCCAGCCAAAGGCTAGCCATGGACAAAACGCCTCTTGACTTGAGATGCAGCAGAAGCCAGATGGATTTTAAACATACGGTGAGCTTCCAAGCTTGACGCTAGCTTGAATAATTTTCCACCGTGCTATGCGGGATCAAGCACATTTAGCCATTGCTATGGTGCAACTACTTGTTCTGCCTTAATAAAATACTGTCCAAAAAAATCTAAATTAGCTCACTTTATTTCATACACAGATATCTAGGAAAACTGTGCCTCAACCAGACTAGAGAAAGGAACAGCCCATCCATTTGGGCAATGTTTAGGTGCACCACAGCATGTGCCTGTCACTGCGAATTAGGAACAGGACAGAGAACGTCCCCATATGCTCATTCAAGGGGAACCAACAACCCCCTAGCACATGTGACATTCGATCGATAAGAGGAAGCGATGGCATTTGAAAACCCATCGTTGCTCCCCGAGTAAACAAATGCCTAAATATGAATGCATCGTCCAATTACGAGCCTGACACCTCTCACAACGAGCGAGGGGGCAGCATTAAGTGGCTTTTAGCTCAGACTACTCATCAGGACAATGGGGCAGCCCCACTGGGCTAAAGGCACATTATTTCACCAGGCTAAAGCCGGGCCCACTGGGGAAGCCATTACCATGTTCTGTGTCTGGTGCTGGGGGTTTGGAGACTAAGGGAACCCTGGGGTTCCTCGGGGCCTAAACTTAAAAAGAAAGCCATGGAGCACCACGGGGGCCATTTCCAACCCCCCATGTGAAAATGTTCACAGTTGAAGTGTCCCTTGGTTAATGAGTTCCTACCAGTAGAGTGCTTTTTAAAAGCCCTCTTACAGCGTATTCAGAGCACTTTGATTGGAAAAAGGTTAAAAAATCACCAAAATGCACACTGTTATTAGGGAATAATTATTGCTCAGCACAAATAGTCTACAGGAAAAAAACACATAGGTGGGGCACAGTGAAATATGACCTTACGACATTGGCAAAATTGGAAACAATTCCAAAAACCCATTTTATCTTTCTACTACTCTCATTCTTTTCCCTGAACACTTCTCCTGCTGCTGAGAAAATGGATGTAGTCGGGCTCAACAGGCCTGCTTTTTGTGGGCCTGGATGGATTGTGCGTAAGCTGGAGGATTGTGTCCAGTGTTCCCCGTAGACCGGAGCCTTTGGTGTTGGTTGATAAATGCCTCCTGTGTGGTAATACAGCGTGATTAACGAACGCAGCCCCAAGCCTGATTCCTCTTCTCCCTCCTCACCGCACCTGAATCAATCATGTACATGGGAAGGCCGTGGTGGTGTGGGGAGCCGCCTGCTCTTTTTCCAGCTCTCTCCCTCTTCGCGTGGGACGCCACACCCTTCTTAAGACCCTCCAAGTTTATATACAGGTAGTGCATCAAAGGTAAATACGTGAAATCTGTAGTACACTATACAGCCTTTTACAGATGAGAAATATGTTTGTGTGTGCTGTAACGTTTGAGTTTAAACCACAATGTCAAAGTAAAAGAGTGCAGTAACTAATGTGACTGTAAGTAGTACAGCCACACCTGGCACAGTCATAGCCAATCTGCATATCAAGTCAAAAGCACTTTGTAATTTTACTTGAAGCTCTGCATCACATGGCCTTTGGCATTGTAATGATTTTCTGCAACAACAAAAAAAGAGTCGGTTCTGTTATGGAAATTCTATATAGTTCATAAGACTATTTAGGGACTTGAGTAGTGAGTACAGCTCAACTCACTGGAAGCAGCCCTACGGAGAGCAATGTACCATGTCGTATCCACTCAGAGAAAAGTGATAATTTCCAGAAAGTTTGCTAAACTAAAAGGAGGGGTTCAATGTCAATGGAGGTGGCCACGGGATTTGTCATGGGGCGGGTACGATTGATAGTGCAAACGCCTCCTGTAAAAAAAAGCTGCGGCAGCAGTTATACAAACAGCCTCGGAACCATATTATTATAAAGGCAGATTATAGTGGTGGCATAAAGAGTCAAATCAATCCCTGTGTTTTTCTCTGAAGTCAATAGTGGGCCCAGGTGAGGCCCATTAGTCATGTTGGCACCTAGCATTGTGCTCCCGGGCTGAAAGCAACCCAGCACACCCTCTCCCTGGCAGCCTGCACTCAGGGCCTAGAGGTCCTATTCAAAACGACCGTACCCGGGTGCTCACAATCCCCCACAAGCTCCCAGAGACACTACCCTGTGGTCCATTATGCTGCCCTAGTTCTCTGTTGAATTGCTATCTCCGCGCACACCATGTCAGATGGTGTAAGATTGCATCCCCTTTTTAACTTTCGAAGCAGAAAAACGACAATTTTCCCTCCTGATGTAGACAGACCGGAGGAGATAATTCAGAGATCGAGGGGCCACTCAGAGTGAGAGACATAATAGTGTTTGTCTGCTCCTTATCGCGATTCAAAAGCATGCCCGACATTAGGAGTACAACCAACACATCCAATAACGAGACAATTTCCTGTCTCCCCACTCCAAAAGAGTAAGCAAACAACTGAAATCCCCAACCCAAGAGGAGAGGAACCTGGATAGAATGGCGAATGAAGATGCAGAGTGGAAAGTCTCTGATTCAACCGCGGAGCACAGATACCGGCAGATGAGAGCTAACTGAGCCCTGGATTTGTCCGCGGGATTTGTTGCCACAGCCCCAGTGCTGGTGCCTTGGGAGGACAGGCTTACATTGAGGGACATTGGATTCCTATGATGAAGTTGATGGGGTGTATGCCAGCTCGTGCTGGGACACATAATGCTATTTGTTCCACACCAGCACTCTGTGATGCCGCAAGATGTTACTCTATTCCACAGTGCCATTCTGTTGTTAGAATGGATTTTAAATCCATACTTATTATACTGAGGACTGGGCACTGATTTACACTGCAATACGGGGCCATGCTGAAGTATCGATCGACTGGGTGGCTTCTCACACCAAAGAGACAGAGAAAGGTTTTAGGTCATTAGAACACTGTGCATACCCAACCACCTGAATGTTCTCTGATTCTCATAATGACAGTTGCAAATGCTATGCCTTGCCATGTAGAATGAACATGTCTGTGAAGATATTTTCCAAGTAAGCGCTGAAACAAATCTACATTTGACATTTACCATCCTATGGTGACGTTTTAATTTGCTGATGTATGTAACCACAACAGTGTTGAACTATGCAATGGACATAAAGCTATTTGATTAAATGTTCTGGTTACAGCGTTAGAATCACAGTATTTGTGCCCACCCTTTGATACTGGTAATCAAATTCTCTGACATGATCTCGCAAATGAAGATAGGAAGGCACAAAAGCACCTATTAATAAACGCAGGAGTTTAAGAGGCAATCTGGACTGCAATCTGTTTGGTGAGATCATTCATACCTCTTTCTCTCACATAGTCAGTCTCGGTGACATGGAAGTGAAAAGCCCTCATACTGTACACCAACCGTGGTGATTTTGGAAGAGAGAGAGCATTAGGGATTACATATCCAACAGGGTTTTGGATGGAGAAAGCACTTGGCCTGCCGCGCATAATAAAAGAGAAAGGAGAATCTCGCCAGGGCCACTAAAAGCACTGTCAAAAGCTACTACAGGGGCCCAGTCAGTGTCTCTTCTGATCTGTCAATCAGTGTCCACAGCGCTGAGCATCAAACAGTACACACACAAACACCCAGCCGTATTTCAAATCAAGGGCTCTGCAGCAAGTCCGAGAAGGGGACTTTAGCAAAGAGTATTTTTGGCACTGAGATTTTCTCTTCACATATCGAGTGAGGCCCCAGGCTTAAGGCCAAACTCCCTGTGCAGCCCACCACCACCAAGACCAGTGCTGGGACTGGGCTCATTAGCCATCTAGTGCCCAGCAGGACACGCGCACAGTGCAGGCTGGCACAGCAATATCTCAGGGCTGGGAACCTTCGATTTGGCGCGGGAGAGTAGGCTTGGTGGCACGGTCGATGTACCACTGGAGCTCAGCTTCTGTCAAGGTGAATCTACCTGTGCTTACTGTGCGCCGGACCGCTCAGCACTCGCTCAACCACACAATCCATGTCAGGGAGCCCCGTGCGAGGGCCGGACCAGCCTTCGCGAGTCTCCCCCGCGGCATAACTTACCTGTCAGACTGCTCGGCCCAAATAAGGACAGATGACCTTTCTCCAGGTTGTTATGATAAATCAACTCCAGCCGGCGGTTGTTGCCGGCACGGACCTTTTCGTCAGGCCTTACAGGTATCAATTGAGAAATAACACCGGCAAGCATCTGAGCTGGCGCTTTCCCTGTCGCTGTTTGATCTGTCAATCTGTCAGCTAAGTAAAGAAGCGGGAGCCGCACACACAGGGACGGAGAGTATATCCCACAAACAGCAGCACAGGGGCAAGCCAACCAAGGCGGCGCGGTCTTTCAATGTAAATCAGTTACTGTAGCTGTGTTTTCACAAACACATTAGATGGAAGGATATACAGTATATATATATATATATATGTATGTGTATCTATCTATCTATCTATCTATCTATCTATCTATCTATCTATCTATCTATCTAACTTCCTATCTATCTAGATATATGTATATGTATATGTGTATCTTTAAATATATATACGTATTATGTTTATATACTGTATATATGTATGTCTCCTTCCAGCTAGCTAAAGTGTTTGTGAAGACAGCTACAGTAACAGATATACATTGAAAGACGGCGCCAGTCTATATATATAATAATCTATATATATATATATAACTGTGATGATAGAGGTGAGTCAAGTCATACTGTTTGCACATTATATATAACAGTGATGATGGAGGTAAGTCAATGCATACTGTTAGCACATTGGCATAACACAGAGTAGGCGAATAAAGGAAACACATACTGTTACACAACATGCCATTACCATAGTGCAATCTGTGAGGCAGAAGATACAGTAAAGTACAGTAGGTACAGCAGCACCAATAACAATTTACCTTGGCCCACTCCTCATTTATTAGGTTAAAATAATCTGTTATGGATATAGTAGATTCATGCAAGGCATCTCAGCTTGCTTAGTTTCTTCACTATTTAGATGGTCAGGCAACAAAAAAAGCTGTTGTGTTGTTTATATGTTGAGGGAGAACACAGTTACAACCAGTTTTGGATAGTGTGTCAGTTTACAGGGGTTTGCCAGGCTTACATTTGCGAGCTGGTGACACTAAAACATTTATTGGATGAAAGAAGAGATTAAAACTATTTAAACCAAAGACGGAATTTTGCAAGGCAGCAAAAATAGCAAGCGTGTGCCAGCTGTTAAAAGCCGCCTCCCTCTCAAAAGCAATTTGTTGAAAAGTTGCTGACCAGGCAATTCTTCATTAGTGCACAATGAAGTATTTATGGAGAAAGCTCCTCAAGTTCTATCTCGCCAACTTTTAACCGTCCGTTTAAGACATGGAAGTGAAACATCCCTTCCTTAATTAGTGGGTGGCTGTGCCCAAGTTAATTGCACCTCTAGTAGCAGAGAGTGGTGTGGCTCAGCCACCCAGCAGGAGCACTGGGGGTATGAGTAGAGCAAAGCACAGTGTCTCTTGAGTGACTTCGCTGGCTGACTCATTTCCCATCACACTGATGACTGCATTTAACCTCCTCCTCCTGCCATCCGCTAACTCGCACTCTGATCCACGGCAGACTGAAAGCCAAGAGTTCAGCTTTACCAACTGACGTGTTCTTTGAAGATAGACTGCCATGTAATCATATGAAAAACAGTTTACCTAGGTTAGATATTTTTATGCTTGTAAATCTTGTATCACGTGGACCATGGCCGAAACAAAACAGACAATGAGTACCATTGCAACGACATATCATATCAGAAGAAAATAAATCATAGGATTTAGAATGGAACATGTTTAGGGTCCTTGCCACCCAAGTGTTGTCTAAGCAGCAGAGATGAGGGAGCAGCAGTGAAGCATCTAAGCGGACCCAAACTGCAGCTAGCGGAGCGTGAGGTCTTGGCCAAGCTCTGGACCAGAGGCCACCCTTTAATCTCCCCATAAGAGCTGAATCAGACTAGGGGAGATTCATATTTGCCCGAGCAGCAAGTATTTGACAGCAGCATCAGAAGGGCTGTGTGCCTGCTCTGGCAAGCTGCAACCCTTTCATTACACAGAGTGGCTCTTAGAGACAGATTGTAAGCTCCGTGTCTTCAGCTTCCGGAAGAAATAACATCAGATATGCAGAATGGCACATAAACATGCAGGGCTTTTCATTTCTCCAAAACATTAATACTGATCGGTCGAAGCCTGTAATCCCAAACCCTTTCTTGGTTATTCAATCAGCCCATTTGGAACAATAAAATACTAAGGAAACCGGGGACACAATTTATTTTATTGTTATGAAGGTCTATATCAAATAGAAGATTTCCACAGTGAACTGAAGCTCTAATATGAGTTTTAGCTGGTGAAGACATTGCAATGCCAAGAATTAATCTTCCTGAAAATAACTAGATTAAAATGTTCGAGTGCTAGACGTAAAGTAGAAAGAAATATTACATATTTCCCGGGGATAAGCATCGGAATCCTACAAGACAATGTAGCGCACGATAGAACTAGGACTTCCTGAAGTGGAGCCATATCGCTGAGGGTATTCACAAGGTCGCAAGTGATCCACTCCTAAATAATATTCAATCACTTCCTTGATGCGGTTTTATTTCCATTGTCAAAACAGTAAACAAGAGCTTGACTGATGCTGTTACACCTTCATGTCTAGGTAACACTTAATTATTGAACCAACAGGATTACAGCTCGGGCCTGCCAGTGATGACGGCTTGGATTAATGACACATGAAAAGCAATCTTCACACCCTGGGAGTCCAGAGCCCACAAGGGCACACTCAGCTCCACACATAATAAACATTCTATAATCGAGAGAAGCGCAGGCTGATGCAACCAGAGTCGTAAATTTGGACAACTTTCCTCCTCTGGGTTTCTCTGTGCCGATATGGCAGCCATTACCTGGCCACTTCACTCCGCTGGGTCACTCCCTCGCTGGAACTGCTGATATATCTACTGTTTGACTGAAGAAGAAGCTCCAAAATGAGCAAATGTCTTGCACCAACATCACCTTCACTTCAGGGAGTTCTGGTGCTGAAAGAACAGAATGTATTCACTTTCAACATAAGGGATTCTCCAATCCGCCTCGGCACTTACCTATTTATATGGGTCTTACGGATACATTGATGTACTCCCCACCAGAATTATCAACCAATGTGTAAATGGAATATCTGTGTTTCTTTGACTTAGGTGAATGTTGCCCAAACCCACAAGACCTTTCGCTTTAGCAAAGCACTGCTTAGTGAGTGACATGGCAGCCTGCTATTGTCCTCCTATGAAATGCAAAATAAGGTGCAGCAGTTGCTAAGGACGACTAGGTTGTTGTTTCAAGGCTACAGACAGTTTATGCCTGCGTACCCTCACAAAGGGGAGCCTAACGAATGCCTGGATGTCAAACTGATGGCTGGCAGTGCAACCAGCGAGACAGGCCTGGCTCGCTGGTCTCAGCTGTAAGTGGTAAGGGCCATGCAGTAATTGCAGCCCCTCTGAGCGGGCTGAAATGAATAAAATATTATGTGGGGTATCATTCATCCAGGAGTGGGGCAGAAGTGTGCCATAGCACTGCCATGTGAGTAATAATAGGTCGTTGTGGCAGATGCAGGTTGCTCATTAATACGATTGTTCTGGAAATGAAAAGGGTTGTGCATCTTTTCTCACCGAACTTGTTTATGGGAAACGCAGGTCCAGCCATACCAGAGCTGTTGGCTTGAACGGCATACAGAATACTATTTAGAGACCCACAGCACAGAGCTTAACACAACCATGAACCCAGTCAAGCGTAACGACGCCACAAACCCACACTCACCTTTTTACAACCACACACACACACACACACACACACACACACACACACACACACACACACACACACACTTGTTCAAGTTTAGAAGAGCAGTGCTTGTTATTATGGGTTTGAAGTTCCAACTAGAGCATTTTCCTTTTTGGGTTACCACAAAGAAGATAAAGTTGGTCTCTGTACTTTTGAGTTTCGAAGAACAAAATTTTCACCACTAAACAAAACAAGATTTCATAATTTATTAAAATGGCTACATCAGCATCGTGAACAGTATCAAAAATAATGGCACAGCATTAAGATTCAAAGGGGAAGGATTGGTTTCCAGTAATAGATGGTCATAGGGATTAATTTAGGGAGACAGAGTCTGTGACTAAATGTCAAATCAGTTCTTCCCGTTTTCCACAGCTATGCCAATTGGTAAATGTCACCGAAATGATTAAATGTGTGATTTGTTCATGCAAGCCAGTCAAACAGTTTGTTCGGGCAGATGTCTGTGGACACTCAGAGATAGTTGTCAACGTCAGTGTTTGCATGATATCATCAAACAAGAGCAAAAGCAAACATTAAGGAACACATGTCGAACTGCTAATTTTGTAAATCAATGAGACAGCAATTTCCCGGCTTGACACTTACAGTAGTAGCATGGCAAAGTAATCAGCCCCAGCTAGTCTTTGGTTTGCGGTTTTACCAAGTTTGCAGCGACAATGTCAATAATTAAAGCCAGGACAGACAGAGTCAATCAGCAGCAGAGGGTATACAAACAGTTATTTGGCTGTAGACTTGCGTTCCTCTGGTGTTTTTACACCATATGCTTATTTCCACACACAAGCGGGCTGACAGAAGTGGTGTGTGAACATCCCGACGTGCCTCTCTCATCCCTCAGAGAAAACCTCTAACCTTGTTCTGGGGAGGTCGTAATGTACGCATGTTCTGGTGTTGAGTGCCTAGGGGTTCATTGAACAAGCTAGTTCACCAGCTTTTCCAGTACTGCAGCGGGCTTTGGCATCCGTATGCATCATATCACTGGGTCTTTCCGCCCATATGGTTGGTGGCTTTAATGCCTCTAACGGGGAGCAACAACCTGGCTAATTATGACAGAGTGGAGCAGAAGGTGCACCGGGGTCCAACCAGAGAAAAGCCTGACTCTATGCAACATGATCAGGGGGAATAAAGGCACTGAGGCACGCTGCGGCTATCCCCTGCTGCAGACAAGAATATATATATATATATATATATATATATATATATATATATATATATATATATATATATATATATATATATATATAT
>JAVQIZ010107086.1:0-17375 GCA_036023535.2 Galaxias brevipinnis
TCCGCTGTGTTCTCTGTCCCCCAGGGCACAGTGAAGCAGCTGCTGGCTTTCTCAGAGGCAGAGGGCAACCCGGTCCTCCTCAGTGTGTGTCAGGCCTACCTGGTGGTCGGCACAGACACCGCTCACATCAAAGTGTTTGACCTCACCCGCAGGTACACACACACACACACAGACAAAAAGATCAAACTTAAAAAAAGTTCCGTCTGATACTTCTCAAAATACATCTGCAAATCCAGTATGACTTCTCGTGAGCCTGAGCAAAAAAAATAAAAAATCATAGCCCCAAACAACGATCCGTAGGCTGCTTTTCCCATGGCATGTGTGTCTGACCCTGAGGTGTGGTGTGTGTCTGACCCTGAGGTGTGATGTGTCCCTGTAGAGAGGCTAAGGCTCAATGCAGCGCCAAGAACCTGGTGGAGCAGATCCCCGGTCTGGGAGCCCTGCACTCTGTCAAGTGTAACGCCAATGGCAGCCAGGTCAGCATGCTGATCACCCAGGTGAGCGCTCGCCGTCCAAAACACATTAGGTCGAACGCACTCCCTTAAATATCGTAACGGTCCTTCAGAGAAGATTCCGTTTAGATAAAGAACTTCCTTGCATAAGGATGAATGTTTCAGTATATGTTTATTAGTGTAAATACTCTCATTTGTTGTTTTGTCCCTGCAGGTGAACGGGCGACCGGACCACAAGGTGTACCTGTACGACGTCGAGATGGACACCATAACTCACTTTGACTTCTTCACTGGTAGACCGCCCAGCGGCATCTCTCAGGCCGAGGACACGGAGAGGTAGTTCAACGTGGAGCCTAGCAAACTCACAGTGAAGTTAGAGCTAAAGTAACACAGCATTGCTGGGTGTGGGCTTTTCTAGACAGTAGGAACAGTGGTTCCTGTGGTCTGTAGTCAAACTAAATGGAGGAAGCTGTCACTTTGTGCTGATGGGCTAGCCAAGCGTTCCTGTGCGCGATGTGTTGCAGGCTGCAGGCTCAAGCGTCGGAGCTGAGGGGCCGCTGTCCTGTGTCTCACTTCTGGGACGAGAGCGAGCCTCGCCTGTTCGTGTGTGAGACGGTGCCAGTCAGCTCCGAGTCCTCCCCAACCGGCTACATCTACACAGTAAAAATAAATTAAAATAAAAAGAAGCTTTTTACTGCTGACACATTATCATGGCTTTTTTTCTAAGGTTATTTGTCTTCATGAGTGAGCAGTATTTGCATGCCATGTAATGCCTTTGTTCACTAAGCTGCGGCGTGTGTCCCCTCGGCCCTCCCCTGCAGTTGGACGTATTGGTGGTGACGTTCTTCAGCACTCAGGAACACGGCCTCCTCCTGCAGGACTCCTACCCCAAACCTGCAGGCCTGCAGGCCCTACTGGCCCTGGACGTTCCCTACTACTACTTCACCTGCAAGGTAAGGGCTCAAAGGGCTCTACCACACCCCTGGGAAGCTCAACCAAAGTCCGTTGGCTTCAGCTTTTGTTCTCTAGCCCTCCAATATCTAAAAGCCACTGTGGTTCACTGTTATTCTCCCGCCCCTGCTCCTATCACACAGAGCACAGAGGAGTTTACACTGGGCCAGTGTTCACTTCACCCACCTCGTCCATTCATATGTTTATCTCTCTTTAATCGGCCTGCCACTCTGTGCTTGCTCTCCACTCACACCAGCTGTTGTATCGGAGGGCTGGGGTCTTTCTACCAGAAGTAAGTCTCTGCCCTTGACTGTCCAGTGTTCATTAGCTCTGTCCTTCCCACCACCCCCACCCACCCTCCCCTAGAGACTGTATGGGGTGTATCCTCTAGCTGAGGATACAATAAGAGAAGGTCTTCATTCAAGGAATAATACATTAAGTGTACTACATTCTATCCTTAAAATGGGTTGGATTAAAAAATATATATGTTCTCTATGTTACTATGTATTTTTATATTCATCAATACTTTCCTATATTCTTCAGTGTTTGCTATAATACTGTGTATCTGCATCTATTGACAGGAGCTTACTGTAGTAAATGTTTATAGAACTGAGTCTTAGCTTGTACAAAGTGTCAGCACAACTCAGCTCAACTACAGAATATCTTCTGTTTGTGTAACGACTGCTTTCTTTGTGTGTAGACAAGTCCTACGGATTGTAAGCTTCATTTCTATTTATAAAGTTGTACTACTCCCTAAGGCTTAGCCAAATATATTCCAGTAAAAGTATGTTTTTGCAAGTTTCTGAACTTTGGAACTTGATTTCCTAACACAATAGGGATACATTTACTCAAATCCCAGTGGATGTTTTAGTTGTACCTTATTTGAATGATAGGGCACACTCAGGTTGTCTGCTGTCATGCTTCAGTTGTTTAGTCTGTGGGTGCCTCTGTTTCCTGTCTGGTCTTCCCACTTATGAGAAGGAAGGGTCTTCAACTGAGCATTTCTCCCAGGAGTATTACTACACAGGGCCACATTAAGCTGAACCATTTTCTGTATGGAATAAGTGGGAGCTGTCACAGAATTTACGTTTCAAAGTCTATTGTTAGTCTAGTGGTTTGTTCATGTGTGTGGCTGGTTAATCAAGGATAATAGAAGAGATACTAGTCAATTTGATACCAATCAATCAAAATCAAGTTTTAATCAAATGTTTGAAGCAAATTTTGGTGTGGTTTCTAGCCTTTTCAAGCTAATGTGTTAAAATTGTACTAGCTAACTTTAATTTGAAATATTTACAGAATTATTTGACAAACTACTGTTTAATAGACTTTGATATGGCAAATTCGTGACTGCTCCTGTTCATTCAATATCATAAATCGTGTGGTATGTTTTTCCTTCTTGTTTGTTCGTAGTCTGTGGTCCCCAGCCCGTTATCATTGGGACACTACAGTCAATTTGTTTATTAGAGCTGCACAACCAATTATTCAACCATTAAGACATAAATAATGCAAATGCAATTCAGTAGTAGTTGATGTTAATGCTAAATGTTCCCTGTCCCCACCAGCCTGGAGAGAGGGAGCCAGGGCCAGTGGAGGTCAAGGCAGCAGGTCCACCCTTCAGTGAATCCACCTCCCCAGCACAGGCCCTCACCCCCAGCCCTACCCCAGATCCTGCCCCAGCTGCCCAGCCTCCCCACATGGTGTCCAGACGAGCCCTACGGGACTTTGTGGGCCTGGAGAATTGCGAGAAGGTCACGCGTGACGCTATGCTCAACTTCAGCTTCTACCTGACCACCGGCGATATGGACGAGGCCTTCAAGTCCATCAAGCTCATCAAGAGGTGAGACCCGCTTCCTGACTGCTGAGGCCCAATTTATGTACATGTTAGGGTCAAAGTGCATACACGTAGTTGTAGTGGACAGTGTTTTTTAGGCTTTTACTGGAACTTTGTGTGTGGAGGAAGCAGGAGGGAGGCAGGGCAGAGTAGATGGCACTTACCAGTCTAGGTATGCGAGGGTCCGTAAACAGCCGGTGAATTCCTCAGTGTCTGTGTAGCCGTCACACGTGCCCTCGTCCAATCAGCAGCCAGAGGGAGACGTGCAGGACAGCATGCCACCAACGTAGCGGCACCCCCTACCCACCCTCCTCCTCGTTTGATGTCATCACTTCCTCCCTGCTCCCGCGCACCAGGGCCCCATTAATGAAGCTGTGATTGCGCACGGCAAAGCCCTCCAGTTCAAAGGCGCAGGAAAGCCTATAGGCTCAGTATTGTTACGTATGGCCTTGACTCCTCTCGCAGCCCCTCTAAAGGTTTGCTATGGGAGAGCTGTGGCACGCCCCCACTGAGCGAGCCATATGGGGAACAGGGCATTGCTGCCTCTGGCTTTTGATCCCTCTATAGATCTGTCAGCACCTTGGTCTGCTGAGGGCAAGGTTGAGATAAAGGTTGTGACCTTAGGTCTGGAATGCTCTCAAATCTGCCTGGTCATTTAGAACCAACCGTTTGATCCTGTGTCCTTAAGTGTTGGCTTCTCTTTAGGGTAATCCACTTGGCCACCAGGCGACTAAGTTCAATGGAAGGATATAAAGCGTTTTGTTGGCACAATTCCTCAGAGTAAACAAATTACAGATGGATTGGAAATGTGATGGTGCTTGTGTGAACAAGAGGAGTGTGTGATGGAAAGTGTGTACACAACAATGATGCCGAGATACGATCAGACACTGCTGTAAACCTGGTTGTGTGCAGTTGTGTACGCCCAGAGTGGATTTTTAAGCACAGGACATGATTAAGGAATTTTTCTTTGTGTGTGTGTGTGTCCTACACTCACACGAGAAGCACAAATAAATCCTATCTCCATTTGGTCTTCAGAATGGCCCCTTTCCACCCCTCTCAGCGTAAAAGAAATGGGTGAGACGTTCTGTACCGCTATTGGGTTTGTCTTAGCCAGGGGATGTGTGGATGTGACCGCCAGTCACTTCAGGGAAACATCTATGGAGGAATACGTGACGTGACGTTCCTTACGGCTTTTGCATTTTGCAGTTGTAGCGCAAATAGACACAAATACGCCTAAAACACAAACACCAGGGGGAAAAAAGGCATATCCTATCGGCCGGATACTCCAGAGTTTTAATAGGTGTGATGACAGGTTTAGTAAGTTCCGCATTCATAGTTATTTTTACTGCAGGACAGACGTGGTATTGTGTTTAATTCCCGCTAATCTACACCCACAAAATGATGCAATTCCTGTTCTGTATAGGACTATCTATCTCCTGAGCACTACTTCGTCCCAGTAGAAATAATCTTTGAACAAAGTTCATCCATTGGTGAGGACGATGTAAGCTGCTGACTTTAAATCTAAGAGAATGTGGACCCTGCCCAAAATGCAGTTTAAGTCTTCACAATCGGTTTACAGCTAAATAAAGTAAATGTATGAGGGCTTGCTGCGTATTAAGGTAATCACCATTAGTAATTCAAGTCGCTAAATTCATATTTTGACTTCTTTGGTAAAAGCACTGAGGCAATGGAAAATAGATCATGTTGGTTGTATTTAGCAATAAGCTAACTTAATACATTTCTAAGGGAGTAGCCAACTTGTAATTAAAACTGAGACTGAGGCATCCATATCTACTCGGTGGATTCCTTCCCTATCCTGAAGCAGAATGTCAGAGTCAGTGTGGAATGCCTCCCTTCAGTCCAGACCTCCAGTGCCGTTTCCTCTCATTCATGTTGTCCTTGACTTCAGGTGACACTCCACAGGGTTATCTGGCATAGGAATGCAAACCTTCCTTTACAAATGTCTCCTTGCCATTGCCCTTCTATTTAAAAGGATAAAACCACAGCTTTTCCATTTCCAAGTCAGACAAAAACACTTAAGAAGCTTCTAGAAGTAAAGCAGACTGATGTATGATATTATCGTCACTAGTATTGGCAATGGTCCATGTATTTCAAGTCTTTTTCCATACCATAGTAGGCTATTGCTTATAGGGGTAGAAAGGAAAATCCATCAAATCCATTGCTCTCTGCTCCATCAAGTTAGAAAGCAGGGCTGACATAGAAATCAACAACTACTAATGTATTAAATGGTAAATGAAGAAACCACCAATGGACCTCAGCACCTGTTTAGCTTTGCCCCGTGTCTACATGTACGTGAATCTTTATTGAACTACAAAGACCCCAGAGTGGCCTAGACAAAATGGGTGAAACTTCAGTTTGTGAAACCCCTTGAGGTACTCCTCTCACCATGGTGCTCGTTGACGTCGGTATTCATGCCTCTGGTGAGCTGGAAAGCCTTTCCTGCATTTCGACAGTGATCCTCTAAGGGCTTCTCTGGATAAGCTGGCACTCAACCTGAAAGACAAACGTCAAAGAGCATGTGTTACTCCATGTAAAATATGTTGTTAAGAGAAGTACAGTAGTGCTAAGACAGCCGTGTCTATCGCCTCGCCCAGTTCCACAGAGCAGCGAAGCAGCCGGTCCTCTTCTTCTTGTCCTTCTTCTTCTTCTTCTTTGTCTTCTTGTCTCCGCTGGTTTCCTCCCTGGTCGTCTCCTCGACGACCTCCACCACCTGCTGAAGGACCTCCGCGGTCTCCAGAGTCCCGTAGTGCTCCTCGTAGCCCTGGATGAGCCCCTGAGCATCCTCCTCCTCCACCTCCTCTGGGTGCTCCAGCTTCTTACCCAGACTGTCCAGAGTGGTCTGCAGCCTCTAGACAGCGACAGACACCTGAGGCTCAGTCCACTGACCACTGTGTTCATTTAAACAGTACTGGCTGTAAGATGACGTTGTCTTAACTTACCTCCCTCTCCTCGTAAACCTCATCTTTCTTTGAAAGAAGCTCTTCAGTCTCCTCAATGACCTACGAGAGTGAGAAAGTGTTTGTCTACAGCAGTAAAATAAATGTGGATGACAGATGTTTTCTGTAATTTGCAATCCTTACAGCCATCAGTGAGACGGTGCATTGGTCCAATTTCTGCTCCACAGCCAAGAGAATGTTCTATGACAAATAGAATGCATTACTATAGTTACAGCAACTGCACATTTGGATATCACTGTGTCGTGGGGGTTGCATACGTTTACTGAGTTGCAAGCCAGCACTAAAGTCTACCTCTAGCTTGGGCAAGTTCTCTTCATTCTCCTGGATCCACTCCTCTGCCCTCTGGACGGCCCGCTCCTCCCTCCAAACCTCTGTGTCGAGCTGGTCACTCTTCTTCTGGAGCTCGGCTTTCTCCCGTTCCTAAGAGGAGATCAAACAAAACATCAGGGATGAAACTGGAGGCACTCTGAAGGCTAGATTCCTAACAGAGGCCTGGTTAGAAGACGCACAGCCATCTTGTAGCATGTTTTACCAGGGCACGGATCCTAAGGTACATGTTGTAGAGAATCATGATGAAGGTGTCATCCATGCCAACGCCAGCAGCCGTGGTCTCCAGGCTGGGGAAGCCAGGTGGGGGTCTGCGACACATGCCACGCAGGCCCATGGGAGGAGGGACTGCAACAGCAACCTCTGGGGCACAAGGGAGGGCAGGGAGGGCAGGGAATCCAGGGGGAGGTCTACAAGGCATAGACATCGCTACACACAATCAAATTCCAACTAGATTCTGTGAATCAAGACCTAGCGGTGTCAGGGGTGGGTTATCTCTAATATGGAACAAGTAGAAGTACTAATGACAAGTGTCCTTACGACTCTTAAAAAAATGCAGCTTGGTAAACAGTGAAAAAAAAAATATATATATATATTTCTACGTTCTGTATTTTCACGTTACCTGTAAACTAGCTAACGTTACCTTGGTTAGCTAGCTAATTGAAATGTCAGTTACCTCTCACAATCAGCCAAACTTGAAATGTTAACGTCAACAGAGTTAACACGGCTGCGTTATTATCGTATTTTGCAAGCTAACGACAACGGCTAACGTTAACGAAAAAAATGCTCACAAAAAACTATTGTTATAAATAACAGCAGAAATCCGTTCAATAGGTGAATTGATTATCGTATGGCAGTTGTAGTGGCTTGTTGTATGGCAGGCGCAGTCTCTAACACATGAAGATGGGTAGCAAGAGCAATCTCAACGCGTGTGGTTCAAGTAAAGTTGTAAACAACTCTGGCAGTATTTTGGCAATATTCACGAATCTTTCCATTTGTAACCATAGAGATACTTATTCAAATGACAATGCGAAGATAATTTGAATGATTTGTTATTGATATTTGTAACTATGGTAACGCAAACGTGGCTGTCAGGTCTGGAACGAAGACGCGTCATCGGAGGGAACATCTGATTTTTTTCAACATTCTTTCCTATGCTCTGTACATTCTTTAATTAAATCAGCTGTTAAATCAAGACGTTATACATGACCAACACGATTGCTCAGCTATAAATAATGCATTTTTTCTGGTATTTGAAGGAGGTATTACTATTAGATTTACTTATATGAAGTGGGCTACTATTCCAATGATTGATAGCACGATAAATTACTGTCTTTTTTAAGGCGTGTGATTTTGGCAAGGTAACAAGATTTGACCATCACATGCTGTTCTAGTGAAATGAAATTAAAGTCACTACGTTTGAAAATGTGGCTCTGTAAAAATGCAGGTTTAGTGGAGTAAATGCCATTGCTGAAGAATGTGACTATGCTTAAGACAATCCTTTTCTGTACTGGTAGCCAAGTTGAAATGGAGTGAATAAGATTGCGGGACACCGTCTCCTGAAAAAGCTTAACATAAAATGTTACTATTTTTCACTCTCAATTTGTGTGGGTTAATATGATTTTAATTTATGCTGAATTTGAATTAGTCCAGTAGGCAGCCCGGTATCGGGCAATGCAAAGGCAGAAATAACTATCAGTCAGGTCCAAGACTAGACAAATAACACTGGGACTGAGTCAATTATATTTGGATGTTGATCATTTATTGGATTTGTTAAATCATGGTACTGTTTTCATACACCCTTTATTATTGGCAAAGTGACATTTATAGCAAGAATGACAACAATATTTATTATAAGTATAAAACTATATGACATAATTTAAGTATATGTACCACAAGCGACAAGATTATAAAAATGAAAGCATCATCACCAACGATTTGTTAAAATGTCATAGGGGCAAGGACTTCATGACTCACCAGAAAGATGGTTATATGATCTACACTAGAGGAAAGGCACACATTTTTACAGTGTGCATATATTTTGTTTTTGTTTTGTTATTGTTTTCGAAAATCTTGCTAATTCCTAAATTCTATTAAACAAATTTCAATTACAAAACATTTTCAATCAAATCACATGACTTGTTCTAGCCGGGCTGGACCAGTCAGATCACAATATCTAATTTTGTTTCTCAATGCAGAAGTAAAGCCAACCAATTCTGTGCTTAACCAGGCTACAATTTTTCAGCACCCATTGCAAATTATACAATTTATTCCCCTAGACAGACGGTTAGATACTGTTTTTGGATAGTAATGGCAAAATTAATTTCAAAAGGCCATGTCGTCAAATTCAGAGGGCACCCGGAAAAATGTGCTTTCAGCAAACGTTCAATTAACTTATTCAGTATTGTGCTGATAAGATATTTCAAATCATATGCAGGATTCTACTTTAAATCCAAGGAAATAGGGATAGGTATAGGGATTTCTCTCAGTTTAATAAACCTTTTTTTCTTTTTAAATATCTGGCCGTGCCGAGAGCGGATATAGAGGGGGGTGGCTCTGAGACGTTATTGCTCACCTTTAAGCCCTCTGGAGGTGTCATGGGCTCAAATTAACAAAACATCCGGGATGGAGGGTGCCCACTTGAAAACCCCAATGACATATCTACTCTCAACCCAAGTCCATTCTAAAATAATGTCTTTTGAAGTGTTCATCTTGGAGTATGGCATAATGGATATTATAACATCCTATCCTGTGTATATTGAAATAATATTTCCAGTTGTTTGATTGTTAAAAAAAGACATCCAGTGGTCTTGCCATTGCTGTTAGGGAGCTTTTTTTTCGTAATTGGTGGCTAAAAGGGTTCTAATCTAATACTATTTTCTAGGCAGGGGCCTATAAAAGGCATTTACTTATTTTCAAGTTGATAGTTCTAACCTAGGTCGCTTTTATTTTAAGAATATATCGACAATATGCAGAAAATATGTGCCATTACATAGTGGATGTATGATAAAGTTAGTCAAGATCCAGCTTGATCTTTGCCTAAGTTGTGTGCTCCACAAAAACTAGTTTGTCAAGGCAAACTTCAGGTAGAAATAAGCATTTAACACATTTCACAGCAACCCGATATCTAGTTACTGTTTACCAATACTATATTATGTCCTAGTCTTTGAATGATACATATATTGAGTTAAATATCTTGAAAACTCCTTAGTGTTTTTAGTCCAAGTGTCCTTAGAGCAAGCAGCAAAATAAGTTGTTATAGAATAACGTGTGAAATGTTGAGCAGTACAGTGTAGTCCAGCACCAGTGCAGACACCAGAACAAATAGTTCCGTTCCTCAGAATAGGTATTTGATCGTCATAGCCATTTCCAGTCTGTCCAACAATGGCTGACCATGACGGAAGCCTGTGCTCTTAAGTGCCAAGGGGTTCAACATGGCGACTCCACGTAATCGTTGTCGAGCCGAGGATGGAAGGGTGAGACCAGGGAGCGGCTGAAGACTATGACCCTGGGAGTCAGGCAGTCGTCTCGGCGATGCAGAATGTTCCAGATAAGCATGGCGGCGGCCAGGGTGGCCAGAAGGCAGGCTGCTATGTCCACGTAGCAGGAGTAGGACAGGTGTGTGTAGGGCCCAATCCTGTAGAACGTCACCAGGCCTATCACCAGAACGAAACCTGCCGAGGGAGACGGAAACCGAATGTTAAACAGACTTTCATGTATAGATGAACAATTGCACTGTCTATTGTGTTTAACATGGTGTACTTCTTGGCAATAAATCAAACTAGTTAGTTAGATACGATTAGCGTGCAAAATTGTATGAATAGAACAAAAACTGGAAACTTAATTTGCATTGAGGTCGGACTCCCTGAGGGACACATGCATTCCCTTAAATCTAGCCTACGGCTTCAAAGTCCTGAGAAGCTCTGTGTGTGGTCTTTGAGTTTTGGAGCCTGCTTCCTCTCCGGGAACCACTGATATCTTAGGATCATAGTGCTGACGAGCAAAACAGCCTTTCTAAAAAACGCTTCGCATTGTGTTACCTGGATTCCCAATTTTTTCTTACTGTAAATCTAGCCAACTCACGCAAGTCTAAACTGCTCCAGCGATACAGGCTTTCGCCCTGGAACTTGGAGCTGTTCCATTCTTATGTTCTCTTCAATTATCGTCAAGCTATCTTTTTCCATCGCCCAACCCTTACAATGTGTCCCTATTGCCCAACCCTACCCTAAGTCCCTTTTCCATAACCCTGTCTGTAAGACTACGTCAATAGTGTCTAGCGGTGTCATGGACGTCTTTTAAGCTTGTGGACTTATGTGGCCTTTCATGTCCTTTGAACGGTCCGTGGCAATACATCCACCGTTATTTTACATATCGATGTCCTCACACTCTTCTACTTTACATTTTTACCTTAAGCCAAAACAATGACCAGTGTTCATAACAATGAACTTCCAAACTTTAGAAGTGGTCTGGAGCCAGTCAAAGGCTCAACAATAACAAATGGCAGGCACAACTCTGTCCCCTCAACAGTGTTATAAATAAAGGAACCAAAAATACTTCTGGAGAAGCGGGATGTTCGTCTGTAAGGATATGAATCACTCCGTTTCCTGTGACAGACAAGTGATCGTATTAGGGTTTTTCCATATACTGCATTGTACTGGTACCTTGTGTGTTCTTGGGCATAGGGCTTTGTTGGTTCATGGTGTATGCGAGTGTTAGACAGTTTGGCTGTGAAACGGTGTGCGTGTGGGGTCTTTGCAGATTCAATCTTCAGTCTTTCAATCTTTTTTTTTTTTTTACCTGCCGGATTTCTTTTCTAAGAACATGAATGATCTCTGTCCAGGTTCCAGTCAGGGTGGGCTTACTGGGCTGTGTGAACCCTTTTCTGGCAGAGCCTTATCTTTCTGGCTTCCTTCCCAACTTCCCCTTTCCATCCTTCCTTCCTTCCCTCCTCTCCACACCCCCTGCTTAAGGTTAACGTATTCGCTAGACAGTTGACACAGTCATTTAGGCAGAAAGTCTAAATGGATCTTATCTTTACTGGATCCTGGAAATCCAGCGGGCTCTATGTGGCTGCTGACTGATGACAGGTCTCTCTGTCTTGGCTGATGATATCAGGCTATAGTTATTTTAGTTAATAGGGTGGAGATTTCTCCTCTCTCAGCTTTCATTTGAGAGGTCATGTACCCTTTTGTGCTAAATGATCCGACAGTTTAATCTAACCCCACTCTTTCAATTCCTTGCCTTCTCAGCTTGGCATATGACTTTCCTCCCCCGTAGAGAAGCACACATTTCCCACTGCATTGTTCTTTCTGGAAGTGCCATTGCCCTGTCGTGTGTGGGGAGACACAATAGCCAAGGCCACAATGTGGGCGCCATGCCAACCATGCCCACCGCGGGTCTCGACCTGCTGCCCAGTACAATCGCAACCTGCCTCTTCTGAAACCCACATGGATCCTTGACCCTTCACCCATCGACCTTTAACCACTGGAGCTGTGTCCACTCCTTCACGCATTCCTAAGCGCTCCTGTCGGAGGTCCGAAAGCCAGTACGACACTCTGTTCAGCCAACAGAGTGGATATCACTTGGTACTGTTGAATATTGTTTTTCAACCGTCTGCATGTGATAGCTGAGAGATCTGGCACATCCCGAATAACGAAAACAGAACATTCCAGAGGAGGAGGCTGTGTGGTAAAAATAACCCCATTCATTCTTCCATAAGGCCCATTCAGTGGCACAGCAGGGGAGGGAAGGAGAAGGAACGAGGGAGGAATAATTGTGGAGGTGTATGAAATGACCCATACTCAGAAAATGAGGCCCTCTTTTATATGGATGTAGGTGAAATCCGACCACTGCTACTTAGTTTAATTTGTCTTACACTCTTTTTTAGTTTCTCATTTTATTTGACATAGTAAATTAACTTAAAAACCTCATGAGAAACTCTGGCTTTAGGCGTATTACCCTTTCAGTTAGTTGTAATGAGTTCATTTCACACTGAGAACCTGAATATTATTCAGATTTGTTATATTTTTAGTACTGTGCATAAGTTTTAGGCATGGGAAACTGTTTTGAAGGCAAAGGGTGGTCACACCAATCATTGATTTGAAATAGATTTTCTTTCCACTCACTTTGTTTATTTTTTGTATCAATTAATAAACTACAATTAACAATAATAATACTCCTATATGTGGATTTTAAGAGCTTTGTATTTTTAAGGATAATCTCCTGAGAGAGATTATTTGAAGGATATTTACTAAAATATATATACACCAGGTAATGGCTTACACTACTATACTATATAAAAAGGCAGATCATAATTTTTCAAATAGTAGGCTATTTTTGGATGTTGTGGAAGTAGGTCTGAAGTGTGCATGTTTTTGCTGGTCATGTCCCTGTTATTACTATTGTAAAACAAATTGGGCACCACCTCACAGTTCATAGTTGATTTATGAAAATAGCTTGACATTGTGACCACCCACATTTGGCAGAAATGTGTAACAGCTAACAGGCCACAAAAAGCAATTGCTGTTAAGTGAAAGTCTGTCTACAGTGAAACACGCTGTGGTTTGGCAGGATGATCTTCTGTACACTGTAGTCTGTGGTTTGGGTGTTGCCTCACAGATAAAAGGCTGTTGCGATGCGTGCTGGAGGAGCAAGCATTTTATCGAATATCGAGAGAGGTCCCTTTATTTGCCCCTGTTTCTGTACATTCTGTAAACACAGGCATAAAAGCTAGCCCCGCTTATCTCGACATCAGCTGTTTCCACCCACTGCAATGTGTACCAGAGGACGTTTTTCTACCGAAACACCCCATACACAAAGCACAAACACACACACACAATGTCCGCACTGTCTCTCAAACAAACACACACACGCACCCTCCCCAACATGGACAAACACAGAGTCCCTGTCGAACTGTCTTTCGTGTCCGCTTCTCCCCTCCCTCCCCTTTCCTTCTCTTGCTCCGGGTTTGCATAACAGGTAGTCACAGGCATTTCCTCGTCCTGAGCAGGGATATCCTGGCGCCTGACAGTCGCTCCCTGGCTCGCTGCAGCTCCGGCCCAGCAGCCCGGGCCGGCTCTAAATTTAGCCTAGCAAAGCCCCTCCATGCGGCGTGGAGCCATGCTGCAGCGTTGTCCAGCGGCTGAGGTCGTTGAACAACACTCCTATCCCAGCACAACATGTCAGCCTTCCCCAGTGGGGGGCATTGGGGACCGCTCTGCCACACGGAGGCCCACTGGGATGGAGGGACGGAGGGGGGCTTGGCTGTCCACACACCACTCCCTCTTCTGCCCTCTCCCCACGGCTATTCCTGGTTGTTTTTTGCTTGAAATTGACTTTCCTAGAAAATGTTGTCCCGAGATGATAAGGCCTTTTTTTTGTTTTTGATTTCCTACTCCTGTCTCCTTGGCTCTGATTTGTTTGGTCTCTGTGGATTTGTCGATGTGTATATATATTTTTGAAGACCGGCGTTCAAAGCACCACTGTGTTTTTCTCTGCTGGAGAAGCACTTTCATGTTTTTCAGCAACACTGGACACTTTGAGATCTAAAGTACAACAACTCACAAAGGATGATGTGTGATATGAGGCTCTCACATTATTTAGACACACTTACAAATAGTGCAGTACCTCTCACCAGAAACATAGACTGACTCTGTCTGTTCTTCATGACTACATTATCAATGAGGCCTAGTGGTTTCCTAGCTCCATTCCGGAGGTATAGGCTGCTCTTGTTTATTTTCCCAGTTAACGCGCCTCCTTCAGATTGTGACTGTGAGTTAGATTACTGGTTCTGCCTTTTTATGAAACCCCATTGACAAACGGTTTGGTAACATGCTACTCACTGGCGAGCTGGAAGAGGGCAGCGATGGCCTCCTCCCACCACTGGGAGTCCTGGCTGACGAAGGGCATCTCCATCAGGCCCAGCAGGAAGATCAGCTGTCCCGCCGTCAGGGCTACGGTGGCCATCAGGTTACACGCCCGCATCATGTCAAACTGCACTGTGGAACACAGAGAGAGACGGAACTCACCGTCAGGGCCATCTTTACGGGGCATAGCATCACCAGGGGTGGTGCTCGCAGACATTTGGGTTGGGGGGGGTT
This sequence comes from Galaxias brevipinnis, assembly GCA_036023535.2. Taxonomy (NCBI): domain Eukaryota; kingdom Metazoa; phylum Chordata; class Actinopteri; order Galaxiiformes; family Galaxiidae; genus Galaxias; species Galaxias brevipinnis. Next base: position 14,639 of record JAVQIZ010107086.1, read on the forward strand.
TCACACTGGAGTTTGTTAAAGCCTGGACTAAGATGAGTTTCTCTACATGTTTGTTAAAGCCTGGACTAAGATGAGTTTCTACATGTTTGTTAAAGCCTAGACTAAGATGAGTTTCTCTACATGTTTGTTAAAGCCTAGACTAAGATGAGTTTCTCTACTTGATGACGCCAGAGGGTGAGCTAGTTTGGAACGTCGGGACCAAATGGTGTCCTTAAGAAACCGGTCTCTGTGATACATCATCTCGACTTTAAAAACAGTGTGAAATCCCACTCTTGACTGTTCCGTCAAAGACGCCCCTAGTCAATGTATCACTAGTGAATGAATAGGACTGTATTATCAGATCCCAAATTGACCTGCTCGGTCCGGGTTTTACATAAGTCATCTGCGTGGGCAGCACTTAGAAGTGCTCTTCAGGAACTTGTAGGGCACAGAATAACCTTATCTTATCAGGCATAGGTCGTAAATCTGTCTCGGCGGCCAATAGGCCATCTGTTTTCACTACAGCAGTGAGCCTCGCGGTGTCAAGAAAAGCATTACTCTGCATGCAATACCTAGTTATTCTCCACGATTTTACAGTGCCTGGTCAATGTCTTAATGAATGCATATTGTACAACTACCACCTCCAATTGTCTAGCAGATTAGTTACCTTTGTGGTTCAGCCTAATTAATGGAAAAGGGTTTAGGATTTGAAAAACGGGCCATATCTACTAGCATATCTACTCAATATGTACAGTATATACTGTAAATAAATATACTGGCCTATTTTAAATGTGGCATGTATGTGGAATTGTATTCTTTGTAAAACACCAAATTAAAAAAGGTCTATCTATATTTAACTTGATTAAAACTAGATTACCATTTCGCTGCCTGATACATCGTAAACATTAGTGTGTTGTGGTCTTCTCTAAACATTTCAAACGTGAAACGACGATAAAGACTTGGCTCCACTTACATTTGACAGTGCTGCGGGACTCCTGGTAGCCTGCATACTCAGAGCCCCAGCCAAGGGCCTCGCATGGCCTCTGAGAGCCCTGTCCCCTCCGGCCCACTGCCGCCTCGTCGCGGTCCCTCTCGCCCCCTGCGGGGCACATCTTCCAGAGCCCCACGGTGCGCTTGCGTCCGTCCTCCAGGGCCTGCAGCACCCAGCTCGGGGTGAACGCGGCCACGTTGTTGAGCACCAGGGACAGCAGGGCCACCGCCACTGCCGCCGCCACTAGCCTCTGCACGGCCATGCGCCGCCCGGCGCCCGCCACCTCTCCTCCTCCGTGTCCCGCTCTGACCCCTTCCTCCGGGCCACCTCGGTTCCCCTGGCTCTCCGCCGCCGCAGCAGCAGCAGGACCACCACCACTGCTGGGGGCCGCCCGGCTCAGCTCCTCCACCTCCTCCTGCTCCTCGTCCAGTTGGAGGGGCTGAGGCGACCCACCGGCGCGGGGGGGAGCAGAGAGGGGCTGGCTGTCGCGTAGTCGTAAGGCTCAGCTAAAGAACATCGCCGTGCATTCTCATTGGGGAGCGTGTTGGGGCCAGCGGGGAGCTGCTCAGCCTTCCTCCTCTGTCTGCAGCGTGGACACGCCGGGGTTAATCCGAGCGGCGCCGAGGTCCATTCCCCCGGCTCTGACTGGCTGCCGCCTGACTCTCACGCCGCGCGCTTTTCTCTTTTTGTACCGTTCGTCTTACTCCCACGTTTCTCCCTCTTTTTTTTTTTTTTCTTTCTTCTTCTCCCAGACTCCTACCAGTTGCAAGCCCCGTCTCTGGCTTCTTGCTGCAGGTTGTGGGTGTCTGAGTGTAGGCGTCAGCTCTCCTTTTTCAGTCTCTTTATTCTCTCTGGCTCCGCGGTGGCTAGGTGCAGATCCTCAGGGTTCAGGTTGGCTCTTTGGTGGCTCGCTGGAGCTTACCGGGGAAATCTCTCAACTGGAAGAGCTGGCACCGTCTCACTGCACAAGTAGTCTTCCTTCCCCTCGACTTCTCTCCGTCTGTCTGCAGTCTCTCTCTCTCTCTCTCTCTCCCTCCCTCTCTCTCTAACTGTGGGAACTAGTGCTCCTCCCGGCGCAGCTCAGTCCCAGAGGTCAAAGTTGAAGTGGGGGTTGTCGGCCGCGGCAGGGGGAGACATCTGTTTAGGGCTAGCGGTCGTCTTTTGACCAGACAGCTCCCTCCTTTGCTCTGTGCCGGTCAACCTCCCAAGACACACTATGAGACGACACTCCAGTGGGGCTTTTTTTTTTCCTCTCTACTCGAGGGGCGTTTGACTGCAGTTCCTCTCCCCGCGTGTGACAAATACACTGGCCCCTGCCATCGACCAGCAACAGGATGCGTTTCCTGAGAGGAAAAGAGGGCGGAGAGGAGGGCCAAATGTAGACCCTCTCCTCTCTTCCCCTTTCTCTCTCTGTCTTTCTCCACTTTCTGTCTGGTTATTGATGGCTTGCCCCACTGCTTATATGTTTATTTCTGTAGTCTGTCTGTCTTGTGTGTCTTTCTCAGAATGAGTTCTTACTCTCCCTTTACTGCAGCATTGCCCCTGTATTTTTTCTGTGACCATACAAAGCCGTTTTGCCTCTGAGTTGTTGCATGGTTCTTTCTCTTTTTCTCGCTGCTCTTGGCCTCTTCTGTCCCCCCTGCCAGTAAGAGGGCCCCTAAAGATTCAGGGAATTTCCTGTTGCCTAACTTTAATAAACAGCCCACATCTGTATCAGCTAAAGAAAGAAGGAGGGAAGAAGAGGGAGGGAGAGAGGGAGGGAGGGAG
>JAVQIZ010107097.1:0-11919 GCA_036023535.2 Galaxias brevipinnis
AGGAATATGGCTCGGAATAGAATTCCACAGTTTTGGGGCCAAACAGCAGAAAGATGCTTCTCCGCTCCTCTTACGGTTCACCTTGGGGATTACCAACAAAGAAGCATTAGAGGATCTAAGGGCCCTGCCAGGTACATCATCAACGAGGCAGTCTCTTATATAGGTTGGTGCCAACCACTTTAGTGCTTTAAAGACCATTAAAATGACCTTATAATCTATTCTATAGGATACCCGATACCAAATATATACCCTACAAGCAAAGGTATCACAATACCAAGTGGTACATGATTTTACAAATAAAGCAGATTTTTCTTCATGACTAAAACAAATGGAAATAAATATACATATAAGTGACACTTGGTGGCTTATGTGTTCACAGTTTGACTGGTAGTGGGGATGGAATGAGATCCATATCAATATTATTGATTAAAGATTGAAAAGAAATGTGGTATGAGATTGTCTTTTGCCAACTTTAATCACTTGGCCATTCGACTCGTGGACTGCAAAGATAATGTACCACTTTACACGCTTACGTTACATAATTAAAATAATAATTGTCCTTTTTTTCTCTGGCAAACACGTTAACTTATCTATTTAGTTACCAGCCACCGACTAAGTCACAGGCAACAAATGTGGGACTACCAGAGAGCATACTAAAACAATCAGACAAACTGGTTGCCAGTGTGTCGGTGCTTCAGGCCGTTTTGCTTGGGCCTAATAAGATCAAACAACCTCCCCCCCCCCCCTCCATGTTATTAGCCGAAAACAACTCCGCTTCCCGACTGCCGACGGCGCCTCGCACTCCCTTTCCTGAGAGCGCTGTAAAGCTGGGGACTGTCTGTGGCACACAATATGCACCCACAATGCTCGGGCAGCTAGCTGCGGCAGCACCAGCACCAGCAGTAGAAGAAGTCGTCGTAGTTGGCACTAGCTGTGTGAGATTAGATAAGCAGGAAGTGCTGAATGCGTTCTCTTTGCCTCAGCACACTGGGAGCGGTAAGAAAAGAGGAACGGCCGCTCCGCTGATAGAAGCATAATTGAACAACCACGCTGATTATTGATATCGCGCAAGCATCCCCTGCTTCTAATTATATTGGGCTCCGTGTTCGAGGGGCATGGGAGCAAAGGAAAGGGAGTCTTGAATTGTTCTGTTTATACGAGACAACACCCATTTTGGTTTGAGTGTGTGACTTTTTCTTTTTTTTTTTCCCGTGTTTGAACAAATCTTTTTTCTTTCAATTACATCATGTTCATTTTGTCTGCTGATGAACAGATTTTAATGCTGTGGTTTCTCTGTCCCATTTTGGTTTGCACTTGTGCTTTTGTCAAGCGTAGTATTGTGCGTTGTGGATGCATAACTACAGTATTACTCAGCTAGCCTGGTGCCTGTGTCCACATCTCACCCGTTATGATAATTGCCTTGGACTTTCTCTCCCTTTGGCACCCTAATGCATTAATAACCATAATTGTTTTAACCCCCCTCCCCCTCTCTCTCTCCCCAGCCGCTTTGCCAGCGGGCCCCTGTGGCGTTGAGCGTTCGTGGCCAGCACTCGCACGCCGCCACCCGCAGCCCGCCGGAGGAAGAGCGGGCCTGGACGGGCCAGGACAGCCTGGCACACGACGACCCGGAGATGTGGAGCCTGCTGCAGAAGGAGAAGGACCGCCAGTGCCGCGGCCTGGAGCTCATAGCCTCCGAGGTACGTCACGAAAAAAAAACACATCTCGGCCGTCGGTAAACACAGGGACAAAACCAGGGGATAGGCTACTGTTAGCCTGATGATGTCGGGTTAGTCTGACAATAACACACATAAATACGAATAAATGTATAAGTAAAATCAAGTAACGAAGTATAAATATACAAGTATGAATCCAGGCGTGCAGTGTGATAGGCGAATGCTAGTCTGATAATGTTGGATTTATATAGTGTGTCAATGTACATACTTTGACTGTGGGAATCCTCTCTGTTATTCGTAGAGGAGATTGTTGTTGGGATTGTTATTGCACCTCTTATGTTACGCAATAGCAAATAGACCATTGTCTCCTGTTGTTCTCTCTCCCTTCATCCCTCTCTCCCCCCCTCCCTCCCTCCCTCGCTCCCTGCGAGCGGAGCGGCGGTAGTTGTTCAGCGGGGTAAATCAGCTCCGTCTCAACACAAAGCCTGACCACTCTAGTGTGAGAGTACGCTGATGTCTTCATCCTGCCTCTCTCCCTCTCCCAGCGTCTCACTCGACGGGGCCGAGGCGGAGGCAGGCAGGCCCCCCTGAAGGAAAGTGCACACACTAAGTCACCTTAGCTACACCCGACACACACACACACACAGAGACCAGCTAAGATTAGCTACCGCTTGTGCAGACACACACACACGTACCTTGACATGTACCTAAACTCCTCACAAATATCCCTTCCTTATGCATACACACACGCACACACACTTACACACACACTCTGAGCCAGCGAGCAATTGCATTTCCAAGTCTAATGCTCCTCCAGTGCTCTGCCTGCCCGCCTGACAGACGGACACAGTGGGAAGCTGTTACCTGAACAGTTATCTCCTCTGATCTCCTCTGGGCTCTTAGGAGCTGCATTAGCATACCACCTCTGCGCGCGTTTTTGTGTGTGTGTGTGTGTGTGTGTGTGTCTCTCTCTCTCTCTGAGTGATTGAGTAAGAGAAATCTAGAGATAGAGATGGTGAGATGGAGTCAGTGTGATTAATCCAGGGTTGGAGGTGTCAGCGCGCCGCAAAGGGATCTCCGTGAGCGGGTGTCTGTGCTCTCTGGTCGCGGGGACGCCCCCCCAGAGCTTAGTGGCCTGGCCAGGCCTCCCCCCAGAGCTTAGTGGCCTGCCCTGGCCTCCCCCCAGAGCTTAGTGGCCTGGCGTCCCCGCAAGGGACCACCAGAATCCCCTTGGGACTGAAACCACCACAAAACACAGTAAAAGAACCTACAGTACACAGTGGAACCTCACATAACATAATACGCAGTAGGTTTAGGATTTAGTTGATGTAATTTAACTGAACATGAACTTTTGGGGGGGAGGGGGGATTGGAAGAGGACCAGCTCCCCACCAGGGTTTGAGCCAAGCCCAAGCGTCCATGTGACAGAGGTGGGGGAGGTTTTAGTGGGAGTCTGTGGAAGTCCCACGCTTCAATACTAGTAACGATTGCCTTTCGCCTGCGGGGGATTTATCACTATCACTTAACACAGTTTAATCTGGCTGCCTTGTCTCTTTTTTTTCTTGTCCAGTGGAGCCATTGATCTGTGTGGGGGTGTGTTTGCATGGTGTGTGTGTGTGTGCGTGCGTGTGTGTGCGCGCGCTCTTTCCTTTATCCATGTGCTCATACTCATCCGCATGTGCTTGCTCATGCGTGTGTGTGTGTTTTATTTGTTTTGTCCACAGAATTTCTGCAGTCGAGCTGCGTTGGAGGCCCAGGGATCCTGTCTGAACAACAAGTACTCCGAGGGATACCCCGGCAAGAGGTGGGGGTCCTGCTGCAGCAGACCGGCTCATCTCCGCATTAGTCTCAGGAGTCTCACGTTGTGGTCGTGTTTTAAGGGTTAAATACAAGGGATCGAATCCTTTCTGTGTAACGTTAAGGTATCTCTGTGTCGTAATGTATAACTGCCCTCGTCCCTGCACACTAAGCACACAGTCTAACCAAAGCCCTGCCGGAGGTGGGCCGATGGGGGGTGAGCGGGGCAGGTTAGGGAGGTTGGATTATTTGGCAAACGGGGCCGCACCTGTTGTTTTTGATTTTCAATAAATAATATGTTTTCTCTCGAATATATCCCTGTTCTCCAGTATCCAATACAAAGGGTGACATGTTTTAAAAACGTTATTCATTTTGGATTTTTTCATTCCGGCCCAAGCTTATTTTTCATTTTTGTTTGTGTTAATCTCCCACCTCCCACTCCGTGTTATATGTGTGTGTGTGTGTGGTGTGTGTGGTGTGTGTGCGTGTGCGTGTGTGTCTTTGGCTCACACCAGTTGTATGACACAGAGGATCAGAAGATAGAAGCTCTGTCCTTAGGAGGTTATGTGTCTAAGCTACAACAGCCGCTACACTGAAGCGGCTAGGCAGGGCTTTTTTGGTGTCCATTTTGAGGAGTCCTGCTTTTTTTGGGGGGGGGGGGGGGTTGAACCTACATGGACGTTATTTCGTGTTGCTTGTCAGTCAGGCGCAGGACTGAGATTGGTTGCGATCACCGGCATTGCTCCAGCTTAGCGTGTCAGTATACAGGTAGCCGGCGACCTCGTTCCAGACCAAAGACAAAAACCCTAAAGAAAGTAGTGACCTGTGACTGTCCCTATCAGACCAGAGGTCAAGGTTGGGCAGCCGCAAAGGGAGTGGAGCGCTTTGTCCCCGCTATATCGAACTGATACAAAACAGAGCAGCCTTGTACTCCCCACCCTAATATGTCTCACCCCCTCCTCATTTTGTTTGTCTATTTGCTTTGTGTTGCCTTTTGGCCTCCAATAGGTTATATCTTCCATTTCCCCCTAACGGATACACTTAGTTCACCTGGCTCCATGTGAACATCCTGCTCTGTTCTCAGCGTTTACAAATGAAATGTCCTGTTGGTGCAGCTGTGTGTGTGTGTGTGTGTGTGTGTGTGTGTGTGTGTGTACAAGATTAAATCCCCTTTTTGAATTGGTGGCTGAATAAAATCAAAAAATAAAACAGCCAAAATGTGTGCTTATGGAATAATCACTCTGAGGATTAAACTGTTGGTGGTTTGATCTCCTCTCCTGTCTCTACATGGGCTGAATACATTTTCTCTTACAAAGCTTCTTGTTCCACCATGTTCCACCGTGTTCCACCATGTTCCACCATGTTCCACCTAGCTCCCCTCTCATTACGATTGGAATACGAAGAGAGTTCCTGTTTTACGTTACACTGTTCTAGTCTTACGTCTTAACTTGTGTTCCAAAGGTCCCTGTTCCCTGTTCCCTGCTGTTGCTAGGTGGAGGTAGAGAGCCTCGTTCTAATGTTGTAAAGTTATACCTTTGTGACTTCTTTGAATATTATCTTGTTCCTGTTCGGATACTTAAGCTGGGGGGCGGTAGCCAACAAGATTAGGCTATCTAATCAGACACCGTCTAATATTTCTTTGTGTTCTACTTTGTAACTTCAGTAGTCTAGATAGGGGGCCTTATTTTAAATAGTAATGTTGTGATGTATTGTAATGTTCCAACGCTCTCGGTTCTCGACCAGGTACTATGGTGGAGCTGAGGTTGTGGACCAGATTGAGCTGCTGTGTCAGAAGCGGGCCCTGGAGGCCTTTGACCTGGACCCTGCCGTGTGGGGGGTGAACGTGCAGCCCTACTCGGGCTCCCCTGCAAACTTTGCCGTGTACACCGCCGTCCTCAGCCCTCACGACCGCATCATGGGGCTCGACCTGCCCGACGGAGGACAGTCAGTACTGCTTTGTGCTTTCTCTTTCCTGTCCTCCCTCCCTTCTTTCTTTTTCTCCTTTTTTCTCTCTGTCTGTCTGTCTTTCTGTCTTTTTTCTTTCTTTCTCTGTCTCCCTTCCTTTCTTTCTTTCTTTCTTTCTTTCTTTCTCTGTCACTCTTTTTTCTCTGTCACTCTTTCTTTCTTTCTTTCTCTTTCACTCTTTCCTTCTGTCACTCTTTCTTTCTCTTGCTCTCCTGTTCTTTTTCTCTTTTAGTTTGTTTCATTCTGTCTCTTTCTGTCTGCCAGTACATCATTTCTCCTTGTCTTTGGCCTTCATATTATAGGTACAGGGGACATTCTACTTAGTGCATATATAATAGACCGTGACTGGGGCTAGAATGAAATAACGCAGCATCATGCCATCCTCTTTATAAAAAGTGAAATGAAATCCCTCTTAATAAAAAGTGAAATGGGAAGTGTTGCTAACCCCATGTCATTGTCTACACAGTCTAACTCACGGCTACATGTCTGATGTGAAGAGGATCTCTGCCACCTCCATCTACTTTGAGTCCATGCCCTACAAGCTGAACGTAAGTAACCCCCACGGGCCCAAAGAGAAGACCAATGTGTGTCAGCCATCTTTGATGTACACTTATGAAGTAGGCAGGTTGAGTCAAAGAGCCTAAGAGACCTACCGGCTTGTGTTGAAGTCAGCTGGACAAAAGAAATCCATGTTTTTTTTCCTGCAGGGATCTACAGGTACTATGTAAACTAGAGCGTTAACGTCAGGCAGTGAGTCTACGATCTTTAAGGGTCTCTTTCAACTTTGAGATCAAGTTGTGCTCGGTGTCGCATTTGTCCGTTTTTTTTATATCTTCTCTCTGTGCCTGCAGACATTTCAGTGGCCGGGTCCTTCCTCTAAGTCCTCATGTTCCCTAGTTATAAATCCCTCCCTGCTGGATAGCATGGCTATTAGTTTAAAAATAGATGGGGTTTGTAATATCAATAGTTAGCGTCGGTCAGATGTATGTATTTGTTGGTTAGTCATAATATATGATTCACTTGTCATGTCACTAAGATATTTATATAGTTTCAAAGTGACACAGTAGTCGTAGTCATGGAAACGGTACTATAGAAACCCGGTAGTCTAAATTATAATGACAGCAGCTCCAAGGTAACCAAGTATTCTTAGTATATCAATACAGTACTATAGAAACCCGGTGTTCTAAATGGTAATGGAAGCAGCTCCAAGGTAACCAAGTATTCTTAGTATATCAATACAGTACTATAGAAACTCGGTAGTCTCACTGGGGATTGATACAGTTCCAAAGTAACCAAGTAGTCTTGGTATATCTACACAGTACCAACTAGTAGTCTAGCTGTGTGTGTTGATAGCAGTCAGCAGTCTAGCTGTGTGTATTCCTAGCAGTCAGCAGTCTAGCTGTGTGTATTCCTAGTAGTCAGTAGTCTAGCTGTGTGTATTCCTAGTAGTCAGTAGTCCAGCTGTGTGTATTCCTAGTAGTCAGTAGTCTAGCTGTGTGTATTGATAGTAGTCAGTGGTCTTGCTATGTATTGACAGCAGTCAGTAGTTTTGCTGTGTTTTGATAGCAGTCCGTAGTCTTTCTGTGTATTGATAGCAGTCAGTAGTCTTGTTGTTGTCAGTAGTCTTTCTGTGTATTGATAGCAGTCAGTAGTCTTGTTGTCAGTAGTCTAGCTGTGTATTGATAGCAGTCGGTTGTCTTAGAGGTGATGGATGCAGTTTCACAGTAGTATCCTGGTGGTGGTGGTGGTGGTGGGGGTAGGGGGGGTGATCGATGCATGGGTGTGCCTGCCGGACGTGTCCACGGTCCTGGTGATGGATGGGAGGGGCAGGCCCCCTCTGCGGAGGAGATAATGGGAAATCGACAGGCCAGCGAGGACCACTGGCTCTCTGTCCTCTGAATGAGCACCTTGATGGAGTGAGCAGGGATCCACAGATGCAGGCTGGAGATGGGAGTTGAGACGCTTGTCTGAATAAAGCTCCTCTTTTCTTTCTTTCTTTCTTTCTCTCTCTCTCTCTCTCTCTCTCTCTCTCTCTCCCCCCCCTCCATTGTAGGTCATTGCCTTTCTATCCCTCATACCCCCTCTCTCTCTCTCTCCCCCCTCTCTTCTCTCTCTGTCTCTCTGGCCATCTCTCTCTTTGACTTTGCTCACCTGGGGAGGGGTCATTGGGTACGGTTGGTGTGAGAAAATGACAACGCGACCGTAGGAGGTTTGTCTCTGTGTGGCGTATGCCTGACTGCTCGTCTGCCATGTTGAGCCTCGTCTTAGGATCCTGAACGGGCTCTGATGATTCAGCACCCCTCTTCTTCATTCAGTCTCCGGTCGAAAGAAAACGGGCACTTTTGGAAGCGCTTCACACGGAATTAGAGTATATTCAGCGTAAATGTTTGTAGTGTTTCTGTGTCCTTTTCTAAGACCGCCATGGCTTTTTTTGAAATATTTCAAGCTTTTTTTAACTATTCGGAGTCGAGGGTTTGCAAGGGGCCGACCCATGCATTCACTGTGGCAGATGACTCGACAAACCAAGCGTCTTGTCTGCCTTCAGACACTTAGATGGATCTTCAGAAGGATTCAGTGATTTTAAGAGGCCCCCTCTCCATTAGAGCCATGCAGTAATGTGTGGATCGCCAGGGTAGTTTGTCCATGCAGGAGGTCTAATGAAAGCTCTACATCTACGGATGTCCTCCTCTGTTTTGGTGAGCAATGCTGACAGTCGTTCTCTCCTCCTCCTCCTTCTTCCCCCGCTTCATCTTCCCTTTCTCTGCTATTCTTCCCTTACTTTTATCTCCCATCTCCTCTCTCTCTCTACCTCTCTCTTCCTATCTCTACCTCTCTCTACCTATCTCTCTCTCTCTCTACCTCTCTCTACCTATCTCTCTCTCTACCTCGCTCTTTCTCTTTACCTTTACTTCTCTACCTCTCTCTCTACCTATCTCTCTCTCTCTACCTCTCTCTCTCTACCTCTCTCTACCTATCTCTCTCTCTACCTCTCTCTACCTATCTCTCTCTCTACCTCTCGCTACCTATCTCTCTCTCTACCTCGCTCTTTCTCTTTACCTTTACTTCTCTACCTCTCTCTCTACCTCTCTCTACTTATCTCTCTCTCTACCGCTCTCTACCTATCTCTCTCTACCTATCTTTCTCTCCACCTCGCTCTTTCTCTTTACCTATCTCTCTCTCTCTACCGCTCTCTACCTATCTCTCTCTCTACCTATCTCTCTCTCTCTCTCTCTCTCTCTCTACCTCTCTCTCTACCTCTCTCTCCCCCTCTCTGTAGCCCGCGACAGGTCTGATTGACTACGACCAGCTGGAGACCACCGCCAGGCTGTTCCGGCCCAAGCTCATCATTGCTGGCACCAGCGCCTACGCCCGCCTCATTGACTACGCCCGCATGAAGAAGGTGGCGACCACTCAACCCTTTTTTCTCTCGCTCTCCCTCTTTTCCTCCGATTCTCTTTTTAATGTCCGCTCTCGCTCTCGCTCTCTCTCTCTCTCTCTCTCTCTCTCTCTCTCTCTCCAGCCCTCCCCCTGTTTAAAACTCACCGGCCCCTGTCCAGACTCTCTGTCAAACACACCTGCTACCTCTCTGTGGGCTCATCAGATAGCAGCCTCCACTCTCCCAACACAAACACTCTGACAAACAAACAACATTTGTCTTTTCACCCTCGTCATCATCATCATCATCATCATCAGTGCGGTGTTTTGTCAAGCATGGCCCAATTTAGACCCAACATTTTCCCTCTCTCTGTTTCTAGCTCTCTCACACATGCATGCATAGGCACTTATTCACACTTGTGTACACACACACACACACACACACACACACACACACACACACTTAACCTTACACACCAGTACTCTCATTCAAAGTGCCCGGGAGGCCCATCAGCTCTGTCTTTGTGTTAACTCTCCCTCTCGTTGAGATCTGCACGCTTGTTTTGACTTAACAGAGGACTTTAAGCAGCCTCACAATACAGCTGGCTGGCTGGCTGGCTGGCTGGCTGGCTGGCTGGCTGGCTGGCTGGCCCACTGGTGGACACACGGACCGACTCACAGAAGCTGACAGAGTGACCGCTTGTTTAGAATCGTGTGTGTATATATAATCGTATCTCCTAAAACCCCCTCATCTCTCCCCTCGATCTTTTAATGAAACCAGCCGAATGTATTTCTCGTCAGCCCCGCTGTGTTGAGTGTGTGGCACTGGTTCGTTAAGAGCAGGGGACCGCGGTAGCTCTAACGGGGCGAAACACAGCCCCCCCCCCGTCCCTCTGCGCCAGCCATCGTCGTCGCCCCCCCCCCATCCCTTAAGCAATCCTCTGCACGCCCGGGCTAGCCTGCTTTTTAATCCGCTCGCTCACTTGGCGATCCAGTTTCCATGCAAAGGATGGAGGGGGGTGATCATTGTGATAATGCATATTAATTAGAGGCTCGAAATAGATTTGTTTATCGCTCTCGGAATGGCTTGCCAGAGAGCCATTTGCATCTCTGCGAGCTGTTTATTGTCTGTGGCTTTATTTGTTTATTTATTTATTTATCTATTTATTTATTTTCAATAGAGACGGTCCGAGAGCCGCAAAGGTTTATTGAATATGCTGTAACATATCCCGGGCCTCGGAAGAGAAGAAACGCTCCAGCCTGTCAGTAGCATTTGAAGTCCTCTGCCCTTCAGAAGATGAATGGCGCCACTGAGAGCTCTGCGGAGATTTGAAGTGGAGACAGACGCGAGTGTGCCAAGCCTGGAAGTCGTTCATGAACCGCCCTAACCAAATGAAAAAAGGCTGGCTGTCGTCAGTCATGGATAACTTCTCTTGGTTTTTATAAGTCTTTTGCCGTCCCGTCCCGTCCCCCCCCCTTTCCCCAGCTTTGTACAGAGGTGAAGGCCTACCTGCTGGCTGACATGGCCCACATCAGCGGCCTGGTGGCTGGGAAGGGCGTTCCCTCCCCCTTTGAGTACGCCGACCTGGTCAGCACCACCACCCACAAGTCGCTCCGAGGATCCAGGTGCGACCCATAGGGGGCGGTAGACGGACAGTTTAATTCCAGAAGGTGGCTTGTGGCTAATTGTGTTGAACCTGAGCTTGCATTTCAGTGAGGGTCCTTTTTGGGGATAGATGTATCTTGTATGATAAAGCTCAATCCATCTACTGGACACTGAACACATAGGCTTAAAAAAAAAGAAAAGAAAACTTGTCATTAAATTTTTGTTACTTTGAAACTAGTTCAATGCATTGCTTTCACCGAAATTAACACGATGGCAATTGAATATCATGCGCATATCATATTTGAAAAACCCCCTAAAGTGAGTGAACCTGAAGGCTTTGTGAGAACCAGAGACTGACCAGTCCACCTGCGGACGCTTCCCCCTGCAGAGCTGGCATGATCTTCTTCCGTAAAGGAGTGCGCTCCCTGGACAAGAAAGGCAAGGAGATCCTGTACGACCTGGAGGACCGCATCAACTTCTCCGTCTTCCCCTCGCTGCAGGGCGGGCCCCACAACCACGCCATCGCCGGGGTCGCCGTCGCTCTCAAGCAGGTTAGACGATCTTTGCCCTTTGACCCCCACCCCACCCCGTATAGACCCAGCCAGTTATTTTTCCATTCTGAATTTCCCGCACTACCAATTTACAGTCATGGTTGGTGCCAACGTTAGTGTTTATAAGGTCACACAGTGCTTGTAGTTATACTGAGCTGGGTATCTGAACAGCAGGAAATGGTTACTTCAGGCACAGGCTATTCACAAATATAGTTGCCAAATAATCCTTGAACTCTTTTTGATGGGGTGAAAGACAGGAATACTTTGTTACGCTGAACAGGTTTTCCACCTTATCCTTGACCTGTGTCTGTCTCTTTTTGTGTGTGTGTGTGTGTGTGTCTCTCATTGTTTGTGTGTGTTTCTGTCTCGTTGTGTGCTTGTGTGTGTCTGTTTCTCATTGTGTGTGTGTCTGTCTGTCTGTCTGTCTGTCTGTCTGTCTCTCATTGTTTGTGTGTGTTTCTGTCTCTCGTTGTGTGCTTGTGTGTGTCTGTTTCTCATTGTGTGTGTGTGTGTGTGTGTGTGTGTGTGTGTCCAGGCGCAGTCTCCCATGTTCCGGGAGTACATTAGTCAGGTGCTGAAGAACACCAAGTCCATGGCCACGGCTCTACTTGACAAAGGATACACTCTTGTCTCTGGTGAATAAGCGTAGTAGTCTTAGTATGTCTCTTTGTATTGTACAGCTTTGGTATGATATTTACACTGTTACTGGTGTGGGAAGCTACACAAAATATGATGAGCAATACAAAAATATATATATATATTATTAATTCATTAAAGCACAGTCTTGTGTCATATTTCAGGGTAGTTCTTGACATTCTTCCCATTGCAGCAAAAGTTTTTGCTCCGATCTTGTTCACCCTGACTCTTTGCCCAGTTTTCCTACACAGACACTTTGATATTCCCTGGATAGTGTTTAGCTCCTTCCTAAGCACGCGCTGCGTCCTGTCGTTTCA
>JAVQIZ010107146.1:0-15803 GCA_036023535.2 Galaxias brevipinnis
GGTCGTCAAAGAGCTCTCGCGCCCCGCCACTCGTTCCCCCCCCCCGCATCGTGGGACACACATGCGAGCCATAATACTGTCTGCTTTCCATTGACCGTTCTGCTTTGTTTTGAGCAGCACTCAGGGCTATTGGTAAGCATTTCCGTCGTGGCGCGTTTCAGATGTGCGGTTAAGCCGAAGCCTGCTCGCGTTTGACATTTGTTTCAACTGTTCGTTGAGGTTGTTGAATTTAGCTTTATTTTTGGCATTTCGGTGTGTCATTTGGTTAAGAGCAACATATCGTTAACTTTTTTTTATGTAGCCAGTGTTAAATTCATTCACATGATTGTATACCCTTTTAACATTTCTTCACATTGTAAAGAACTCTGATACATTTTTATTTATGTACATGAGTGATTGGTTGTGTGTGTGTGTGCGTGAGTTCATGTGATTATGTGCATGGGCAGAGCACCATTATGTTGGTTTCTTGCCAAGGCCAGCTCTAATTGATAGGGGCTGCAGGTATTTACTTACATTCTGGGGGTGGATTAAATCTCAAAGGGCAGGAGAGGGAACTGACTTTTATCCTTGCCTTTTTTCTTTTGTTGTACGTGCCAGTATTTGTCTGCGTGTACATGTGCAAGGTTTTTAGTCAACCATTTAGGCCCTACCTTTAGGGCATAAAATCATGGGGTATTTTATGTGTGTGTGTGTAAATGGAGAGACTTATTTACAGCTCCCACTCAATAATTGATAGATTTTGTTTTTGCTGCTCTTGCCCCATTTTATTTCCTCTCTTTTTCCTAATAAATATGAAGTAGTCACCTGGTCCCAGTGAGACATGAGTCCAGCCATGACAGGTACTCTCTCCTTTCTACTCCTGTGCCTTCAGTGGTGGCAGAGCTTTTCATGTCACCGTGGGCAACAGTACGCAGGCTACATGCTCTGCATTAGCAGCATGAGGCGGACACAAGTCCCCCCCAAGTCTTTGTTCCCCTCCCAGATACTTGTTCAGATGAGACTTTGGGTTTTCAAGCCGCTATAGCTACTACGTTTCTTTAAACAAACCAAGCCATCTCCTTCTTATCTATGAAGGATCTTTTCTATTTGCAGATTGTTAATCTGTTTCCTTTTTTTGGGTTCAGATTTCCACCCCCCACCTCCAATGTTGTTTTCTTCTACTCAGAGATACGGGGGGGGGGTGTTTTTGTATTGCGTTTGAATTGAGTATTTTTTTTCCCAGATTCCGATTGTGTGTGTGGGAGTGCGTAGAGCGGAACGTTGATGATCAGACTGATGTTGTCTGCAGAGTGACATCCCCTCTCCTAATGAAATAATGGCTAGTGGCGGAGTGCTGGCGATTGCACATTGCTGACTTCAATTACACACTCGCTCCTTCTCCCTCCTTTCAGTAGGAGAAAAGTGGGGGTCTTATTCTTCCCTTTTAGCGGCTAAGCTTACATTGAAGAAAATGAATAAAAAGCCTGCCTAGCCAGAATTCGGTCTGAGAGATCTTTCTTTCTAAAATGGCTAGAAATGACATGGTTAGCCTTCCTTCACTGCCTTTTAGCCAATTTGGTACTATCAAACACCAGTTCCTCTCTCCCTGTGTTTCCAAACCAAGGTTCGCTTAATTGAGTCTCGACCAGAAGCTTTTCAAAAAACATAGCTTTTTTTGTGGTGTCTGCCATCAAATTCGTTACTTTTTAAATTTGTATTATTTTGCTTTCCCTACAATTTTGTCACAAGTACAAATAATAGTAATTTTAACAGAATCTCGTCACAGTTTTGATGAAAGCTACTATTTACCCCTACTTTGAAGTTTGGAACAAGCGTTTATTTTGCAAGTATTTTCTTGTATCATAATCACGCTCAGCTGCACCTATCCTTTTCTGTCTTTGTGCTTTGGCATTTTCACGCTGCGGCGTACAAACAAAACTCTTTTTTCATTTTCAGAGTGATATTTCGGTTGCGAATGAAGCTGATCCTCCTCCGCGCTTTGCTTCAACGTGCCGCCGTCCGCGCTCGCGCTGCTCCGTTTCTAGCCGGCCTCATGGCCGCGTGCCCTTGAGGAATGTTGCTTCTGTATGACTAAACAGTGTTTTTGGCTCCAGCCTCTTCCCTCATGTTGACTCTTCTTTCCCCTCTCTCAGGGTGGACCCTATCCCCTACGACACTCCCAAGCCAGCAGGACACACGCGCTTCGTGTGTGTGTCTGACACACACTCCCGCACAGATGGCATACAGATGCCCTACGGCGACGTGCTCCTGCACACGGGAGACTTCACGGAGCTGGGCCTGCCCTCGGAGGTTAAGAAGTTCAACGACTGGCTAGGTACTGAGCCTCCTCAAAAACACAGCCCCGTTAACAAGACACTGCCCCGCTCCAACACACACCCCTGTTAGGAAGACACTGCCTCACTCCAACACACACCCCTGTTAGGAAGACACTGCCCCGCTCCAACACACACCCCTGTTAGGAAGACACTGCCCCGCTCCAACACACACCCCTGTTAGGAAGACACTGCCCCGCTCCAACACAACACGTTTATTGGCATACAAGGTGACACTATAAACGGCTTTGTGTTATTTTAGTTGAACACAGACCCTTCAGTATGTCGTATAGCACAAGGACACATTTACATGTTTAACGGGGAACCGCAGCAGACAATGGACCACCCCTAACTGTTGTGCTTAAGTGCCCAGTTTAACCCCTGGTGACCTAACACTCTTGCCCAGTTAACCCCTGACCCCACAGTCTGGCCCCCGTACTGTGGGGGGGAGCCCCGCCACGGGGACCCTTGCGAGTGGGAGGGTGGCTGGGGTTTCACTGGGAGCAGTTTGAGTTACACCCCCCAGGCTGGGGCTTTCACCTCCAGGTTAGAGGGACGGTTTTATGGCTCCCCCTGTGCTCACACCCCCAGCCCCGGTGACAGACAGCCAGACAGGCCAGGGCCAGGGCAGACACTCTCATCTCCAACAGTGAATAAAGTTACAGATATGCATATTATGCTGTGCAGACTGATACATACACACACACACGTCGTCGCCCTCTCACAGCTCATGCCAGCGGGGTGACAATGGACAGACTCGGGGTCAGTGAGTGTGTGGCGCCACAGTGCTGCTCAACTCTGCCAGCCTGTCCCTCTAATGTGTTGCCAGGTGCCGGAGCCTAATCCTCCTCTCCACACAGTTCTGTCGCTCACACCCGCCCACACACACACACACACACACACACAGACACGCTCACACACACACATGCTCACACTCACAGTGACGCTTCTCCACACCCATACCCTTGGAGCCAGCCTTAGATTGGCCCCTGTCATTGCGTGTCTGCACAGCAGTGTCAGACCTGATGGATCCCCTATCAGGACAAAGGGGAGAGGATGGTCAGCCTTCTTTGTAGCCCCTACACCTTTCCATCCATCAACGGAGACAGCTGTATTTGTCCGTCAGCGTGTGTATGTGTCAGTATGTGTGGGTGAGGGTGTGTGTGTGTGTGTGTGTCCGCGTCAGCCAGGCACACATTTGTGTGTGTGTGTGTGTGTGTGTGTGTGTTTCAGAAAGAGACAAAGAGGGTGAGGGAGAAATACAGAGGCACCGTCGTAATGGCCAATCGATGCCGACCAAAGTGGAAAATGGCTCGGCGGAGTTTGAAGCACTGGGCCGTCCATTATCCTGTTTAAGCTGAGCGGCTGGCTACGTGTCCGTCCTGTCCGTCCGTCCGTCTGGAGGGGCGCGCCGACCGCACCGCGGGCCTCGGCCCAGCTCAGCACAGACAGACAGACAGACAGACAGAGACCAGGAAGGTCTGAGGAGAACCAGGAGAACACTGCCGAGTCAGAGGAGTAAGGGGGTTCAGGGAACAACGAGAGAGAGAGAGAACGAGGGAGGAAGAGGAGGTGGACAGGGAAGATATTTCCTGATGGGAATGTAGAGAGTGGGAAAGAGGGAGAGAGAGAGGGGTGGCGCGAGGCGTCTAGGTGAGGTCCGGGCTCCGACGTGGAGCGCCCTCTCTGTGCGTGTGTCTGAGGGCGTCTTCTCTACAGAGAGCCCATGCAGGTGAGAGATAGCAGTTTAATGTTGGCTCCAAGGCCAGCCTTTGTTTGCCTGGAGAACACAGAGGGAAGGAGAGGAGGAGCGAGAGAAAGAGACCGCTAACAGGCCTAGGAGTGGTGGTGGGTAACAAATGTACTGTTCAAAGGAAATACGTTAGTATGGCTCAGCTGCAGCGCGCTTCTCCGGAGCGGCTCGTATGAAGGCGTCCAGCCTTCATACGGCTCCTCTGTCTCGGAGCGCGAGCAACCTCCAGACGTTCCTTTTGTCAACGTCTGAATCTGCGTTATCGGTTCAAATTCCATGCTTTACGTTCGGCTCCTCTCGACCAGGTCTCTCTTGGAAAACAGTATTTGAGTCTCTGACGTGACTACCTGCTTCGATAACGGTTTGGTAACGATGATAATGGTTGAGAACCAAACCGGGGGATTGAGGAACTGACTGAAAAACACTGGAGCAGTGTGATAGGGTGGGGGGGTGGGGGGTCAGTTCATCCCGACCCTTTTTATGAGGCCGTGGAAACACGGTGACATTCCGTTCTGTCTGCGGCGCGCTCCGTGTTTTTCTCCCTCCTGAAGCCCCTCCGTTGACTGGCGTTTGGCCTGATAAAGCAGATAATTGGAGATCAATGCGGGGGAACGAGCTTACTCTGACCCATCCCTCTGCTGCTCCTTGCACCGTCTGATCTGCTGTTTTAAGCGGCTCTCCTGGGGCTGCGGCGTGTGTGTGGGTGTGTGTGTGTGTGTGTGCGCGCGGGTGTGTGCACGTGTGTGTGTTGCACGCTCCAGCTGGGATGTAAGATATGAAAATGTGTGTTTTATTACAGCAGCAGCATTTATACGGCCAGCTCCCTTCTTCTGGGAATTTACCAAAGCTTGAAGACAATGTTCCGTTTTGTAAAGATATGCTTTCTAGCTATTTTGTGTTATCCGTGATGAGTCTTTGTGGGTATTATTTCGATCCGTAGAACGCAAAGCAGTGCATCGAGTGCATTACATGTAGGGTTTAGCTGGTTCTTAAATGTATCGTGAAGAGGTGGAGGAATTAGGAATCCATTTGTTTGTCATAAGTCCACAGACATAGTCACCAGTTTAATCCGCTCCTCTCTTAAACAGTTTGTGTTTTCGGCGTGAATGATTTAGATCCTGCTGATTACCTGGATGATTGTCTTGCCTTTGCGCTATGCGTGCCCATGCTAGCTTGTCATTGTTCTCGACTGCATCCCCAACACTGGTTTGATTTCCTTTCTACCAAAGGTCTAGTAGTGTTTTCGTTTATGTATTTCCAGAAATAGAAAGCACACTGTCTTCACCTCTGCGCTGCTGTTTATTGGCACCATAAAGGATGGGTGTCTTTAGAAAGAGAACTGGTGTGGGTGGTTATTCCCTGTGGAGACGGAGAGATGGAGTAATTTGACAGTAATTACGTTTCCTGCACGTTCCTTGGCCGTTGTCTCATCATTGTGTGCTTTGCGCTATGGTGGCGACTGCAGAGAGTGATTGGGTTTTGTGTGTGTGTGTGTGTGTGTGTGTGTGTGTGCACGCACGCTTATGATTGGGTCTCTGATGCAGTTAGAAGGCT
Source organism: Galaxias brevipinnis (assembly GCA_036023535.2). Taxonomy (NCBI): domain Eukaryota; kingdom Metazoa; phylum Chordata; class Actinopteri; order Galaxiiformes; family Galaxiidae; genus Galaxias; species Galaxias brevipinnis. The sequence goes on from JAVQIZ010107146.1 coordinate 5,620, forward strand.
AGGGCACTGAGGAATGGAGCTCTCTTATAGGGTTAGACTGGAGTTTATGATCCATGGACGCGGCTTGGCCTAATTTAGGGGAGCACGAATGAAACCAATTGACCAAGGGGCCACCATTCTTTCTTTCTGTGTGTGAGGATTCACAAAGCAGATGCACACTCACACTTTGTCTACATATTTGGGATTCTCTATATTTTTACTAATAAAGTCTGGTTCTACTACTCTCTCACAGTGAATCTGGGACGCTAGGCCCTGCAGGCCGTGAACACGCAGCGTGCCTCTCTTGTTTGGCTAACACAGTAACTTTTCATGCCTAAGACGTTGGGCCTTGTTCTATTCGCTTTGTCCATGAAGGTTCTCGGGGGGGAAAAAAGATGAGATTCAAAAGAGTAAAATGGAGAAAGAAGTGTAAAAAGGAAAGGATGAGGATGATCACTACGTGCCCTATCATCCTAACCTCCTATCAGCCATCACGGTCACGCTCCACACTTCACGGCGCAGCGAGAGCGGCACGGAATTTAAAAAAAAGGAGCAAAGAAAGAGCGAGCGAGGGAAGGAGGGAGGGCGAGGCGAGGGCCAGTCCCCTGAAGGGTTGAGTGTTCAATCTGCAGGGATAAAGAAGTGTCCTGGACCTGTGATGGCAGAGGGCACAGGGACAAAGGCCCACTCCCAGAGGTGGACAGGGAAAAGGGCAAAGTCAATTGAAAGATGAGGCGCGGCGCACTAATAGGCGTCCTCCACTATTTAGGTCAGGTGCATGATGCTCCGCGGGCTCTCAAGGCTGCCCAGGCAGGCGGTGATGGACAAGGGGCCGCAAAAGGTCAAAGCGAGTGCGCCTCCATGATTGATTGGGAAAATTCCATGCTGTTGAATTGGAGGAAATCTTTTCTTTTTTTGGGGGGAGGAAATACTTTGCCTTGTACACATTGAGTGGGCTTTCATTGTCCGACCGTGAGACTTTTACGAAAGAACATTTAATTTAGAAATTCCAACCGACAAAAACTAAAATTATTTATCCGCAGTGAACAGTGACTCTCTAAAATCTACTACCTTCCTACGACTCTACAAAAAGCTTTATTGGTGCCCGCACACTAAAATGATCTCCACAATTTGTCTTTTGAGGTGTAATACTATAAGTTCATCTTAAATATTTGAAAGTTGAAATATATTTTTCTTCTGGACACCGCCTATTTCATTAAACGTTTTATCCAAAAAAGCACTTTGAGTCCTGAGAAAAGCACGATAAAACAAATCCAATGAATTATTATTGTTATCCAACTGCTTTCTCATTGTGTAGTTTATTGTTTCATTAAATATGTGCCATTTAAATGTATACTTTATTTATATATTATTTATACATATTTATAATTTGAACTTGTCTCACATTCACATCATAATTTCTTCCTCTCCAGGAGGGCTGCCCTATGAGTCCAAGGTGGTGATCGCCGGGAACCACGAGCTGACCTTCGACAAGGACTTTATGGCCGAGCTGGTCAAGCAGGATTACTATCGCTTCCCCTCCGTGTCCAAACTCAAGCCCGAGGACTTTGACGATGTCCAGGCCCTCCTCACAAACTGTGTGTACCTCCAGGACTCTGACGTGACGGTCAAAGGGTTCCGGATATACGGCACGCCGTGGTGAGAGAACGGAGAGGGCCAGTGTGTGTGTGTGTGTGTGTGTGTGCGTGTGTGTGTGTGTGTAGTGTGTGTGCTCGTGTTTCCATATGTACTTTCCTACAGTATGCCTCTGTTGGCATTGTCAGTCTTCCAGGTATACGTCCAGCTGTACTGCTGCTGTGAATAGGCCTACATTTCCTTTGTGGGTATTCAACTCCATGGGACTTTGTCCCCCACCTCTCACACAGTCAGCGTGGCCTTTGGTCCCAGAGGGAGGGCCTGGTTTCTGGTTCTTGGCTGTTCTCCAGGTGTCTCCCATATAGAGACCCTGTGCCTGCCAGAGGCGTCTCCCACTAACACACTGGGTGCTGCTTCTAACACAAACACACACACACACACACGCACACACATATACACACACAGATTTCTTTAAAGGAGCGGCAGGCTACATCGCACTCTTCCGGCTAGCATTACATGGGTGTTGTGACACGAGGTTAAGTGATGCGGGGCCGCCGTGTCAATAGCCACTCAGCCATGTAGGTGGGTGGAGGAGACAGTCAGGACAGAGGTGTGCTGAGGGCTACACAGAGACCGTGGGCTCCCATTCACTGGGACTTGGCAGAATAGGTCAAACTGAAATACACTGATAAGAAGTGAGGAATGTTTTGAAGGTTGCGCTGTTTGTGTGTTTGTGTGTGTGTTTGTGTGTGTGTGTGTGTGTGTGTGTGTGTGTGTGTATTCGCACCGTGATGTTCTTAGGGTCAGTGTGTGTGTGTGATTGTTCATATTCTTACAATTATGTTCTTAGGGTTGGTGTGTGTGTGTGTGTGTGTGTGTGTGTGTGTGTGGAGCGTCTCTGTAGTCTTTAAATAAGTGCTGGGTGGGGTTCAACCTTCCTGTGTCCTGGCGTTTCCCCTTTCGTCCCCTCTGTAGTGTTTTTCACACAAGTCCGCCCAGAGCTTTAAACAGGTATTAAGGTCACATGTTCATCCTGCACGGAGCTATATTTAGCTGGTTAGCGGCTAGGCTAAGGAAGTAGCTCTGAGCAGAGGGTTGTGGGGGGGAAGCTCAGCATTTGGCAGACTTCACAGCAGGCGGGTCAGCCGGGGAGGAAACCCTCCGACCCTTTTCTTTCCCTCTGTTTTGGAGAGGAAGCCCCCCTCCATCCCCTCTGTCCCCCTCTCCCTGGTGTGTGTTTACAGCGAGCTCTGCTAAGTGTCTGTTGTGACAGCCGGTGGTCTCGGGAGAGGTCGAGGGGACAGCTTGGCTCCCCCTCTTCTCACCCCTTCCTCAGCCCCATATGTCGGCATGGCCCCGCGGTCTGGCCCGGCCTGTCCAGTGTGAGGTCTCACTTAGTCCCGCCGTGACCCTTCACACCAGCCACCTGGGTGGCAGAGATCCACTGGCAGCGGCCCCCCCCTCCTCCTCCGTCCAGACCCCGGACTGCCCTGCTCAGGCCAGCGTCGGCGGTCCCGGGTCACCAGGGCAGGGGTGACCACCAAGGGGTATGCGTTTGCTCCCGTCGAAAGCTCCTGGAGAGGACGTCGCTCTCCGATGATAAGCCGGCGTGTTTGAGTGAGAGCTCTGGGCCACGAGGGCGACACAGCGCAGGCCAGCCACTGACAGATGCTCACCAGAGCTGATATCTCAACCCCACCCCCTCTCGGCCCGTCATCACACTCGTGCCCCCACTGCCCCCAGAGGGACAGGCGGCCCACTGCAGACCCCTCACCCAGAGACAGACAGACAGACAGACCCAGGGGTGGGGGGTGTCTCTGGTACGACACCGTCCTCCGAGGTGCCGGCCTGGCGGCCATGTTGGCAGCATCACACTGTGGAACAGTCTTGGCTGATCAGGCGCCGCTAACCCATAGCGAGCCACTTTCGAGGAATGCGTTGCGTTCAGCATCACCGCCGTCTGACCTCCCATGTCTGTGGATATGATCCTCTTCTCTCTCTTTGTCCTCAGTCAAAGGGACAAGCTGCATATTGTACAGACCAGTGTATTACCGAGGTAGGCAGGCACAGGCAGTCACTAGAAATCCTTTTTTTTTGTAGCACACACACACTTGCGTGCAAACACACACACACACAGAGCTTTCCAGGAGACATGGTAGACGGACCGCAGATATGTGTGGAATCCCGCTGCTGGCTTTTCCGCTTTTCCGACTGGGATAAGATGTGCTGACTGACTCTGAACAGAGGGCCGAGGGCGGGAGACTGGCCGTCTGTGTGTCCTGTGGAACGTCCCTGAGGTATAACTAAGATGATGGGTGACGGCCCATCGTCTCTGCTGCTGTCTGTATGTTAATGTGTCAGAGGAGAGGCGGATGTGGGCTGAGCTTTAGCCCTCCCTCTACAGGGATTAGGCCATTGTGTGATTCTGGGCTGGCACACAAAGGAATGCCCTGCTCCAGGGTCAAACTGCTCCCCAACCTTTCTCCTCTCCTCTCCTCTCCTGTCCTCTCCTCTCCTCTCCTCTCCTCTCCTCTCGTCTTTAATAAATGGCTGGCATCCAGGGAGATGTAATCAATGTAATGTGATTTGCTTCATACAGTTGCGTGCCACTGCGAGTGATCTGGCTGACTTGAAATGGCGTTGTAAAGGTGTGCGTGTGCTCGTGTTGCTGTCAGAGAGCGTATCGGCTGAATTCTGCCCAAACTCATTTGACTTTCTGTCCCCCACCTTAGGGGAGACCTCAAAGCCCAAATGCAAATTCTGTTGACTTTGGTTATATGCATTTATTCATTTTCTCCATGAAGGTCATCTGTGTGCGTGTGTGTGTGTGTGTGTGTGTGTGTGTGTGTGTGTGTGTGTGTGTGTGTGTTTGAATATCAGTGATTATATGTGTGTACCTGCTTTTGTTTGGTCCTAGGAGCTGAGTAAGGATGGTCTGTGTGTGTGTGAAGGGTCTGGGCTCATCCCAGGGGCTGTATGTTCTCATGGTCTGCCCTCCCCCAGCCTCCCATTGCTCCCAGCAGCATTCCCAGAGCCTCTCTCAGGAAGTGGCCTTTTGTTGGGGAACATCCTGGTAGTGGAGACTGGGGGCCAGGTCTGACCCTTGAAACACATACATACACACACGCGCACACACACACACACACACGCACACACACACAAAGCTCTGGTCCCTCGCCTCCTGTGCAGTTGTGCGGTTGTTGTAATTGAATGGCAGCATCAAGGACAATTCGGCTTCACAAGCTCGGACGGGGAGCCCGGCTGATTGGTGGAGGCCAGGCGGTTCAGCATCTGCATAATTTGTAGACAGAGACCGAATGGTGTGTTTTGATTGGTCATTGGTTGTTGAAACCGTCTGGGATTGGATCCCGTCACTGAGGCCCTACGTTTGTGTCCAGGGCCCAGGCCACATAACCCCCCAGTCACCTCCATCAGGCGCCAGCAATCCTCAGTTTGTGTTGGCCGCCTGCCCACCATAAGCACTTTCTCTCTCTCTCTCTTTCTCTCCCCTTCTCTGTCTCTCTCTCTCGCTCGCTCCTGGCCATGGGAGCAATGTTACCTGCAGAGCAATAAAATGCTTTGACATGTCACACATGGCCATCCTTAAACACACCCGAGTCATTAGACCCCACCTATCAGTGGGAAGTCCCGTCTGAATTCAGATAACACTGTAGAATTATAAGGCCGCTTGATAAGATCGATTGGCCTGTTTGGCCTTTTTTAAGCAAACATGTATATTAATTGAGAGGTGTTGTTAGCAAACATGGTGAGTTTGTGTTGGGGTAGACGTCTGCTATTTATTCAGCGGAGTGGTGTGTGTGTGTGTGTGTGTGTGTGTGTGTCTTGCCTTTGCAGCGCTGCCCGCGGCAGCCGTGGCTGCAGACCACAGCAGAGGTCTGGGCCGTAGTCAGGTTACTGATACAGGGGGATTTAGAGCGCCGCTCCACACAGACTGCATGGAGCCTGCAGAAAAAAGCCTGGGGAGGGGGCAGGGGGAGAAGGGGAGAGGGGAGGCTAGACGGCAGGGGGAGTCCAGGGGGGACTGGGGGGGGTCAGAGGGGCCTGTACATAGAGGGGGGGGGCGCGGGGAATGTGTTTCCCAGACTGTGTCAGCGGAGTGAATGAGAGGGTTAAGTGATGGATTTGTCATCGTGCCCTCGCTCTCCGCAGCGTGACGGTTCGCAGCGCACTCCGCTAAATGACTCACCCCAGCGCACGCACACACACACACACACACAGACACACTGCTCCTTCTTCCATTATGCAACAACAGAACAGCACAAACTCACAAACACCGCTTGCCAGTAGCCAACCCTCGCAATCCAACCCCCATCTAAATATATTACAAGAAGAGCGTGCGCACACACACACCCACACACACACACACACACACACACACACACAGAGACACACAAACACACACAGACACAGTGAGAACATGACAGAAGCCTGTGAGCCCAGCACCGGCCTCCTCCTTCCACCCCTCCCCCGTCCAAGGGTGAGCCCCCAATCCGTCAGAGGCAGAGTGATGTGTTCTAGCTACCGTTTAATAAAGCTCCCTTCTGTGGCCCTTCGCACATCACTCAGCCGCTCCGACACGCAGAGGTCTGGCTCCAAACACCCAAACATCTCCATCAAACCCAGCCATGGAAAATGGCTGACGCAGCCAGCACATTCCCGCTGGGATTCCGGGCCGAGCTGCGCTCCACGTCACGGCCGGGGTTGAAACCTCAGGAGCCGTGCCGTGATATACTGCAGTTCCTCCGATTTGTTGCTCGTCGTCCTGGTGACGTGCCCCGTGCGAGTCATTGAGTGGGAGTGGGGCCGTGATACAGTCGGAGTCTTCGGCGTCCTCTGGTTCAGATTGGGTTTTGCCAGAGTGTCCGTACGTTCAAAGCCCAGCTGGACCTGCTGTTCTGCATTACCAACCATTGGCAGGGGGGATTGTTTCTGTCTGTCTGTTCGTCTGTGTGTGTGTTTGTGAGTGAGTGTGTGTGTGTGTGTGTGTGTGTCTGGGTGTGCGCTCAGTCAAGCCTGTCTGGAGGTGTTGATAGGGTTGTCCCTTTGATGGGGACACTGAGAGACAGATGTGAAGCTCAGGCCACATGAGAGGCCCAGGGGGCTCGGCCCAGCTCTTTGTTGGGACCGTGACCAATGGCTTTCTTCACCGCTAACGCTCCCCTATCACAGGCCTCCTGGAGGGGTTTTATCGCCGCAATATGCTAGAGAAATGATTTCCGTTTGGACAGAACGTGAAGGCTGGCCCTACCTGGAGCCGAGCGGTGTTGTTGTTCTTAGGGAATCTCTGTTTCAGCTCAATGATTCAAAACGGAGTCTCGTTGTTTTGTTAAAAAACAAACATTTTGTAACACGTGCTTTTGGAACAATGTGTTTTTGCGGGGCTTTAAAGCCCGTGTCTGTTCATAGTGGCGCTCTCTCATCGCTGTCCCAGCCGCTCCTGAGCCCTGGCTTCCTATAGATATCCTTATCCTCCCGGTGAACAGGCCCGCGCTCTTCCTGCCCTCCCTCTCCTCCTCCTCTCCCTCCGTTCCCTCCTTCCTGTGGCATTGAGTGGATGAATGATGTGGGGGCCCCTTCTCTTGACAGAGTGCCGAGAGAAGAAACAGAGGCTCCCTCGCTCCGCCTCGGCTTACCAGGAGTGGCGGAGGAGGGGAGTGGGGGAGGGGGGGAAGACTGAACGACGGAGAGAGAAAGATGAGGGAACGGGGAGGGAGGGACTGAAGGAGGAGGAGGAGGAGGGCTAGCCCGCTGCTGGAGGGTGTTGTTGGTGAGCGGCTCCTCCCAGATGCAGGGCTACCTGCTAGTGTCAGTGATTTCGCGGTGACCTCTGCCCTCTGGCTGGCCCGAGTGGTGGTGGTGTCGACATTAATTAGTAAGGCACGCCCCGCCAGGCTCTCCAGACACCCTAGCACACTGATCCCACCTCCGCCTGCACCAGGAGCGCGCACACGCACACACACACACACACACACACATATCAAAGGCCAAACTTAGCATAGGAAGAGATGGGTATAGGGGAGGGGTTGAAAAAGTGAGGTCATAGACTCCTAAGGCCATGCTGTACCATGGCAAGGGGGACCGGGGAGGGCAGGCAGGCAGGCAGGCAGGCAGGCAGGCAGGCAGGCAGGCAGGCAGGCAAACATTATCGGACTCATTACGGCCCTGCCAGGAAGGTGTTGTTTCTGTGCTCCCTGGAGGTGTGCCTGGCTGGTAACCCACTCTGTGTGCACCCTGCCCTGGCCTGCTGCAGCACTCTGGTCTGCTAGCACGGCCAGCACACCCAACACAAGCCTATTCCAAGAGGGCTAATTAGGTTAAACACCAGTATTTCTTTTTCTCTTTTTTTTCCTCCTCTTTCTTCCCCTCTGTACTCTCCGTCAGGAATATGTGGCTGTTTGTCTTTTGGAATGTAATCAGCGGCACGGTGGAACAAAGAGGGCTTGGTTAGAGTCGGGGGCTTTGGGGACCGGGCTGCTGTTTGTTGCTGTGAGCAGAGCGGCACGCTGAGAACTGAGACACTGTTTATTTACCCTGTGTGCGCGCATGTTAAACGCCTCCCCCACGCAGTCAGTCCATTAAAGCGCCTCCCCGAGGTCGCCTTTTTACACTCGGTGTGAGGTGGTCTTAGACTCGGGTGTGTGTGTGTGTGTGCGTGCGTGTGTGTGTACGTGTGTACGTGTGTGTGTGTGTGAACGCAGTGCCATATTATTTCTTACTGTTGTGATGGAAATAAGGGGCAAAGCAGAGGGAATGGCACAAAGGGAAATAGGAAAATGGGGTTAAGGATTTAGGCACGGAGCCTTAAACCACGGAATAAGAAAACACCTAAGTTGATAACAAGAGAGTATAAAGTAAATATTAATGAGATTATAAAGGCACAGACAAAAGCGTGCGCCGACACAAAGAGACTGAATGCGGTAAGGAGACAGTTGGCTTAAAGCTAGCCAGAAGGTCCAGGGAAAAAAAGAATGCGGGAATCAGGGTCTGAGAACGAGAGAGAGGGAGAGAGAGAGCGTGAGGGGCTAGCGAGCATGCGACTGTAATGAACATTAGGGCTGCGGCGTAAACGTAATGACCTGTGAAACAAACAGGCTGGCTGAGCCCGGCGCCTCGGCATGCTAAGTGGCTGTATTATTAATACCACGGACGGAGATGCCACTGTGTAAACAAGCTGTAAGTCTCCCTTTCTTATGAGGCCAGTTAAAACACAGGACCCGGAGAGCGGCTGCGCGCCGGCTGATGAAACGGGGTCACACACCCCCCCCCTAGTCCCCCGTCCCCCCCGTCCCCCCTCTCATACCTCCAGAATTAATAGCATGCCGCGGTGTTAACGAGATCGCCGGGCTAGCTAACTAGGATATGAGTAGTGGTGGTTGCAGAGGTTGGTCGTGGGTAATGACTTAGTGATGGGCTAGGTGAGCTGGCGTTCGTAAGGCCGTTTGTTGAGTCAGCCGGTCGAAAGGAATGGCGCACCTCTCCCCCCGCCGCGTGGCAGCCATGAATTTAGCTGATCATTTTTCCTTGGACTTGGCACCATTATGGAGTCGCTTGGGGGGTTATTCAAGCTACTTATTAGGCAGTAGAAAGACGGCACCACAAGGTAAATCCTACCAGCAGACTAGTGTGTGTGTGTGTGGGGGGGGGGGGGGGCACTCTTGCCAATTGATTGTGGCACTGGCTTAATCAAAGCAGCCTCCACAGCAGGGGGCACGGGGAGACAAGCAGAGCCTAGAGCTAGCCAGATGCCCACGACAAGAGGTAGAGATCCGATAGGCTGCTCAGGGGCACCATAACACGCCCATGATGCCCCGGACTGTGTGTGTGTGAGTAGAGGCCGTCTAGGGACGCCTTCCTCGCCCCCTACCCCGCCCACAAGCCAACCAAGAGATTCACAACTCCTGGCTACTCCGTCAGCTTTGAGTGTGGTGGGTTTTAGCGGGATATTATACACGGATGTGTTTGTTTACTGGCGTGTTTATTTTTGCGCTCCGGGGGTGTGGGGAGAATTCAGCTTCTAAAGTGTGTGTGTATGTGTGTGCGTGTGTGTGTTGTTTTTCGTGACGTGTGTGTATGTGGTGTTTCGTGTGTGTGTTGTTTCGTGTGTGTGTGTGTGTGTGTGTGTACACAGTGGCAAATCCCTGTGCCCAGCAGGGCTCTGTCTTGTTTTCCAGCTCACGCTGTGCGTCACGCTACGAGACGCTAAATATTTGAATATCCAAGGAGAGCCGCAGTCCCGGCCGAGCAGACCCAGGGTGGGGCGCCCCCGCATTAGCAACACACCCCTCGCGGCCTTATTTCCTCTACCTCTGACATTAATTGCCGCTCAAAGTGTACCTACTGTCCTGGCCATTATTCTCCGTAGGGCTCGGTGGGAAAGGTCACCAAACTAAGTGCTGGCACAGCAGAAACCAACAGGAATAAAAGCGGGGATAAATAAGTAAAGCCATCAGTGACAACGAGGCAGGACGCAGCAGGAGAGATGCTAAGTGCAGTCGTTCTTCGGAAGAGGGGGGGGGGGGGGTTGGTAGAGACGGGCCCCGGCGCCCGGCCGACTTTTGGGAGAATTTTGAGGGGCGGGCGAAGGCGGG
>JAVQIZ010107229.1:0-15318 GCA_036023535.2 Galaxias brevipinnis
GTCGCAGCCAGATTTTATGCCTCACTGAGAGGGGAGCACATCTGTGGAGGCTCAGTATGGCCTCCTCTCTTCTCTGACCCCTTGGCCTTTGTTCCTAGTATCGCTTCCAAAGCTGCTTCTCTCTGGCCATGGCGCGGGAATTTCCTCCCAAGTCACATGCAGGAGCAGGCAGATAAAGGACCCCATGCCACCTCGGATCTGAGCATCACTCTTTGTTTCAGATGCGGAGCCCAAGTACCTGATTGCGGTCCAGCCTGTTCCAGCCAATGATGTGAAAAAACAGTGCACGGGTATGCCCACATAGGAAACATTGAAATAGGAAAAACATTTATATTTTTGCAGGAGACAGCTGTCATTTAAACTAAATAATGTCCCTCAGGTAAAGTAAACCTGGAGAAGCCCTTGCACTTGGTCATTGGGACAGTGACCCCTTCTTCAGTGCTGCTGTCTTGGGGAACCTACCTGAAGACGACCTACGAGGGCAATATCATGACGGACTGCCTCGAAGATGGGTGAGTTCTGGCACAAGCAAGACACACAAGAAGAAGACACACACACACACCCGCAGGGGCACAAAAAAAAGACACACACACACTCAGACACATACACACACAGACACACACACACATGAGTTTGTGTTGAGAGGGAAGGGGCCAGGATGGACGGATAGCTGTCCTTTTCACACGGAGAGCAGACCGTTCCTCTCCCACTCACTTTCCCAGAGCTGGTTCGTCACGCTGCTGAACAAACAGGGAAAGATGGGTAGTTAGGGCTACGGAAACGGGCCAAAGAGAACAGTGTGTCACTCTGCACCATGAAGATTCATTTCGCTGCACCTTTTCATTTGCACGCACCAGACGCTATAGGAACAAGAAGGAGGACGGCTGAGTCGCGCTCACATGCTCACAAAAGCAGCCTCTGCTGTACATGTGATCTGACTGTAGCCTCTCTTATGTGCGATGCATGTGTTTTAGTTTTCTCAAAGCTGCGGCGTAGGACTCCCTGAATGTGCGCAGTGGAAAGACCGTGCAGGTGTTTAGGAGAGGAGTGCGCCCACACAGGGAAAGTGACACGCACTCTCCTGCTTTCTTTGAAATCCCCCTATTCCCAACGGAGAGAAGAGACCTGGAAAAAGCACTGGAAAGCTTAGCTTGACTGCTTTGACTTCCAACCTAAATCCACTTTTGGCTTCTTAAAAGTCCCCAACGTTACTTACAACTGTCTTCTGTGCTAAGGGAACAAGGACATGGAAAGGCCATCTTGATATTCAGTTTGTGTGCTACTCCCTAGACACTACACCGTGCGCTACCGGGAGAGGAACAGGAAGTGGACCTATCAGACCTGCCCTTCCAGTGACACGGTCGTTGACAACCTGAAGCCCAACACAGCCTACGAGTTTGGGGTGCGTCCCAACTCTGAAGATCGCAGCGGAGGTTGGAGCAAACCCGTCGTCCACAATACTAATATGGGTGGTAAGTCAAAACCTGTAGTCACGGTGGCAAAGAAGTCATCTTCACCCACCTCCTCTTATTCTTTACCTCCTTCTCCTGGTCTTTCTGCCCCTTCTTCTCCTTGTCCTCATCCCTCTCTTCCTCGAAATACTCATCTTCACCATTCCAACACTAACCTGACGTCTCAAACTGGATGTAGCTTTGTAGGCCCCTTGGTATTTTTCTATATGCCACATGTACAACGTTAATAGTCCACATGTTGAACAACTCATGTTTTCATCAGTTCCAGTTGTTCCATTAGTTCCACCTCATTTGCTCCCCGTTGTTTTTTTGTGATGTTTCACAGAGAAGGCCATGCAGAAACCCTATAAACCACGGCCTGTGAACCCTGTGGTATGTTGGACACACTACCTCTTTGAAAGCATATCCAATTATTTACCGTGGGTTTCTTGAGTATGTTGATGTTGGGCACTCCAGTTGTGTTAATTGTTTTGTCATTAGCGTTAGGCTTGGTATTGGTATTAATTAAGTTTTGAACCAAACAGGTGAGAGGTTTCCGGCTTTTTCAGAGACTCTCGTGTGTGAAACCAATTACATTATTATACAATTATGTATTATACTATAGGACTCAGTGTGCTGTCGTTAGCAAAGTATGGTCTAGTGGCAGTTGTGGAAGAATGTATTTCCATTCTACTTCTAAATGGAAACAGTGTCACTGCAGCCAGGGCTGACCAAGCCAAGAGAGAAGGCAGTGGTTAGCCAACGTCTGGAGTGGAAAGGTAAAGAGAAAAAGGAGGGGTTGGAGCAGACTAGGAATGATGAGAGCAAAGTGTTGGCAGGGGTGGGAGAGAGGGAACAGAAAGATGGATATTGCTTTGGCCCTAAACTTCTAGCTGTGCTGAGTGTGCCGTTGTTTCAAATGTTTAGTCTTTAGTTAGTCGTAAATTGTTATTTTCAGTAATGGTTTTGCATACATGAATTAACACTGCTTCATGATCATGCGAGGCCAAATTCTGACCCTCTTTTTTTTGTTGTCTTTCTCCTGACAGAAACCCGTCATGGCAGGCCCGCGAGCCTTCTTTCCTCCCCGCCAGGGTAAGCCAATAGCCACGCTCCCGCCTTTGGTCAAACCCACTGAACCCTTTTTAACGCAGGAGCAGAGACTTTACAGGATGCCGAGATTTATCACTCCTCACAAACGTCTGTTTCGCCACTCCTCACTGAACTCTCTCCTTAGTGAACCCGTGCATCGACTCAGCACTCCAAAGTATTTTAACTAGAGTCGTGATTTATGATTTCGCAGACAGCAGCTCATCATGTGTCAGCCGACTGTTGTTATCTACTAATCTTCATTTTGTTTACCCCGAGATGTATTCTAGGTGAAGAGAAAGGCTGGGACCACTGACCTGCTGTTGTGCAATGGGGGGGATGTAATTAGAAAAGAGTTACAGTGATTTAGCAATGAATTTGAATAATAATAGCAAACGTGCTCATGGCAGATTCTCTTTCAGGAGTGCCCAGGAAAGTAAAGTGTGCGATGCTGTTTCTCCCTCAGTTCTCCATAACAGGACCCATGGCAGACCTCCCTTCAGGAAACCCAACCTCCCGTTAACCCCAAGAACAACCTTTGGTAATGATCCCCATGTCCGAAACTGGAGGCAAGAGTTTTTTTCTGGTTAGCCAATAGGGTCAGGAAAAATCTCTTCCCCAAGTCTTTGACTATTCAAGGTCTCTTTCTTTTCTTTAGGGAAACTTGAAAGAACTCGCAGCAGTGCAGGGCCTACGTTTGTTTAGTATGCTTTTAGCAGAATAAGACATCTCTTCTCCCAGATGTGTTAATCTACAACATGTTATATTTCCCAGCTTCAACCCCAGCTAGACAGGACTTTCTGCCTACCCTGAGACCCGCAATGCCTCTGGTGACATATCAACCAATCGGTAATCAGAGACACTGGTTTTATTTTTGAGTAGGCGTGCCTTGTTGGCAGTTGCCCTGGCTGCATGCAAAAGCTTGACAGCTGATATTTTGAGGCATCAGCTTAAAAATAGCTGCATGAGAAAGGTTGGCATGTACTGGAGATGCAAGCCCCTTATTGGAATAAATATGGATGCTCATATTTCGACAAGGTAGGTGGCCATGGCTGCCTAGATTCCAAGATACAGAGCTCAGCTTCTTTATTTTTTTCACTTGAATATTATTGATTTATTTGATGGCTATTGTTCGTTTAAAGACAGAAAGTATGCAACCCAGCAGTGCTGCAAAGCTTGAGGCATGGATTTGAATGTTTGCAGCCACGTTCCGAGGGACAACCCGTTCGAACGAGCACACTTTGCCTAGGAAGCTTCTTGTTCACGCAATGCGGCCCTCATTAGTCACGTCCTACAAATATCCTCACTTCTTAGCTTTCTAATTTCTCTCTTTTGTTTGACTTCGATCTTTTCATCCATATGTCAGCTACGTCTTGCTTATTCTTTGTTTCTGTCCATGTTTCTGTCCAGCTACATTCATGGTCGTAAATAGTTTTCTCTCCATATGATTTTGTTTAAATCTTTTCTGTTATATTTACTTATTTTTCTCACTGACACAATTGTTTCTTCTGTCAATACAGGTGCTGCTTTGCGTTTGGTATATTACTTGTCTAGACTGTATGGATTCTGCATGAAAACATTGCATGCCACAGTAATATTTTTTTTAAACAATGGACCATCACATATCCTGTCTATATTTCTCTCTCCAGGCCTATCCCAGATTTTCTCTCTGCATTCCTCCACAGTGTTCAATGAAGATCCCCTATTCTGCAGAGTCCATCTACTTGCTGTTTTAGCATGTACACATTAATGTTAATTTACAGGCACTCCCTATCAATCAAGTTCAATTGCCATGTCAAAGGGTTTTAACCTCTTTTGGTAGATCTTGGATTGAATCAAACGTAAGATATATATATTTTTAACGACCACAACAAAAACAAATTCCCAACCTTTTCCTTTCTTTAGCTAGTGCCCTTTTCCCAGAAGCCACATTGAGTCTGTGAAGATGAGCAGTCTGAGCAGGGAGAACACGGCACCCATATCACACACACTTTGAACGTGTCGCGACGTAACCGCCTCACCTCAACCTGAAAGGCCGCGGACCGCTTCCCTAAACCCTAACGGGGTCAGGATAAACATGACACCCTCGTAAAGATGAGTGGTGGTAATCTCTGTTATCTCCTGCTGGGCTGCATTCCCCCGCCGCTCCCTGTCTCTGTGTGGGGCTGCTCAGGTGAACCACCTTATTAGATTGAACAATCCATCAGGGAGGGCTGGTTTAAAGCCCACAGCCACCGATCAATCAGCGTTCGTTAAAACCTCATGCCTCACAGGCCCCGGGACGCATAGCCAATGGATTTGAACGGCTGTCAGTTGCCGGCATCCTGGGTCTGGTAGCGGTGTCTGTGTGTAGTAACAGTAGCTGCTCTACTGGCCTTTGAAACCTCACTCCCTTACAGTCGGTACTAAATGGCTGCAAGATCTTAGCCTTGAACCTTTGATTTGATCCAGGATAAGCGCTGCAAGTCTTTCTCTTTAATCCCTCACAATTAGAAATGTTTCTTAGTCTGTATGTTTTTTCTCAGTTTTGTAAGGAATCGAAAAATAAAAGTTTGAGTAGGATTGAAGGCATGCATCTTTTTTCCCCAAACCCAGGACGAGCAGACAATTCCAGATCTTCCTCTACTCCTCTTGTCATTGTTGCCCCCAAAGCCCCACCTTACCAAGAACCTTACATGCCCCTGCCCACCCCTATCACTTCCGTATCCATTTCTAATCCATTTGGAGAGAGACTCCGGGGACAGGCCCAAGCCCGGCCTCGGTCTCCTACTCCATCTAAACCTCAATCTCACCCCGAGCCCAGACCTCAGACTCCATCCAAGCCCCAATCTCTCCCCCAGCCCCGACCTCAGACTCCATCCAAGCCCCAATCACCCACCCAGCCCCGACCTCAGACTCCCTCCAATCCCCTATCTTCACCCCAGCCCCACATCCATTCCAGACCCCAGCCATTGCCAGCAAGGGTTACTTCAAGACAGCAAGTTCCTACGGGTAAAGGCTCTCTTGCATTCAAATAAGACTCCATGTCTGCTTACGATAACTGAAACATGTTTATCCTAGTTTTACATGTTTTACCTTTGAATAATAGTGTTTTATCCCCAACAGTTCCTAGTCCACCAGAGGACAGAAAGCCTCTGGCGAGACCTGCACTAGCCACTGAGAGGGCCAATAAAAACAATCAGGGTAACCATAACAACATGGAACGTTTTTGCTGTGTCGTCATCGACGATGCCCTTCAAATGAAACCCAGAGTTTCAGTGGTCATCCATGCTGTCCATCATTCACTGGATGACCCGGCTTTAAATTGCTCCATCCACATTAGTTTAATTGAGCTTTGTGCAGTGGATAGAACTTGGCCATAGGCAGAGATCTAGGATCAGCATCCCTATGCTCCTGTGTTTGTGAACAGAGGGGGGAAATACTGATCTTAGTTCAGCGCTAATGGGCAGTTTCACTATCTGCTGAGCCTGCACCCATCGCCACCTCTGCGTTTCAAGCCTTGCTACGGAAGCCCATCCATTCCCATGTTGCATCCCCAACCTCTGTATGACCATCCAACTCTGTCTCCACTGTACGTCTGCCGTTTCTCAACCAGGTCACCCACAGACTGTCAAGATTCGTCTTCAGCTATATCATCCCACTCTTCTGCACTTCATCTTCACCTCACAACATTCCTTCATTAATCTGTTGTTTATTCTATCTAGGGCTGCTACAATCACCGAGGGTGAAAGGACTCTCTCTCTCTCTCCTGCCTCCTGTAAATGTACCCCTGGCTCTTGTCTCTGTTCGTCTAGGTACCAGTGTCCTGCGCCCTGTGGACCCCCACTCTCCTGCAGGCTCCTCTGATACGGCTAAGGCCAGAAACACCACACTGCCTCGTGGAAAGATCTCCCCTAACTCCACCCCTAATGGCATCAGACCCCTTTCTCTACCCAGAGGAGCCAACACCTCTCTCAGCTCCAACACCCCCCGGGGTAAAGGGCTCCCACTCACTCCTCCTTTTTCTCCCCCACTGTGTGTACAGGATTACCTCCAAGATGTCACACACACACACACACACACACACACACACACACACACGCATCCAAACACACGTACGGACCCTGGTCCGCGCCAGAGATTTTGTAATATCTGCAGATGTTATGGAGCACACTGTTGGAGCCTCCGTTATGATAAAGCACTTGTGCCTGTGCAAAAGAAGTCTGGCAGGGACTAAAAGCTGCAGTGTGGCGAAGGCTACCTTTCGCTTTCCCTCTTCTTCTCCCTCCGTATTTCCATCGGCCCTCGTAGGCTTTTCCACATGTGAGTTCCAAAGCTCTCCTAGTTGACCGTGTTTCATGACTGGAACCCTATTTTGAGAAACGGCAGTGTCTCGGGGGTCAGAGTTGTTAGTGAGATTTATGCGTCCATGAGTTGGATGGCTGAACGGCGCTGTGGACGTGACACACACAACACTTACACCAGACAGGCCAAACCAAGCACTGGACAGACGGCACAACCGCGGACTGCCACACAAACACTCAGACAAACACTTGCCGAGACACCATGGAAGAGATACAGAGAGAAAAGAGTCCAAAGCCGAAAGGAAAGAATCGCTTGAATTGTTTTAAGTGAACTATTTTCTTTGGTCTACCTTTTACTACATTAAACTACCAAATTGTTCATACTTAAACAACAGCACGGGTTTGGAGCTTGAGGATGTTATTGTTTTTGGTGGCTAGGGATCACATTTCTGTCCTACATTAAATACTGTAGAATCCTTATCACAGGACTTTAGGGATGTTGTCAGCGTGGCTTTAGCAGGTTAAGGAGGCATGCTGTGGTGTTTAACAGACCCTGTCCTCCCTTCATCAGCGGGCAGCGAACACCACAAGGGCCTAACTCTTCCCCAGGCAGTGGTGTGGTCCAGAAACAGACTGGGTAAACCTCCCCACTCAGTGTGTGTCATCCACTAACCTTCTCTCAGAAAGCGGTGTGTGCCGTGCTGCTTCCGTGATTTTTCCGCCCTTTTTCCGTAGGTCAGTCTGTTTGTCCTGCCCTGCCTGCGTCATTATGCCTTGCTCTATGTGTGGGTCTAAAGCTGAATGCCCTTGACCCAAAGGTGTTCGGTAACATACTATTGTCTTGATATGGGATACTACTGTCATAGCCACACACTTATGATGCATCCAGCCCCCTCTTGATTTGGACCTGTGAGGAGGAGAGTTTCTGCTTCAGTCAAACCGGTGCTGTTGCTTGGTGTTCTCTTTTTTTCTGCAGGAAGCGATGTGTTTCAGGGGTCTTTATTCCAGCCACCCTTGTTTTTCACAGCACACGCATCCAAGTAAAACTTCATGTAAACATTAGCTGAGGTTTCCAGTTGATCAGTAGGGAGTTGTCTCTGGTTTCTCTACTCTGTTACTGTATATGTGTTAGGCACGTCTTGGGATGTTTGATAGTGTACTTTACACTTTTCAGTGTTAATGCAGGGGCTTTCAAAGTACCCCGCCATAGAAACATCCATTGATTTATTTCAGCAGTTTTGCAATTTGAGACCAAATAATCAGCGAGACTCCTCTTGGCAGAGAGTGAAGCACAGTAATATGACAGAGCCTTTTGACTTATCTCAGCCTATAAATCAGAAAGAGCAAAAGAAACTAGCCTGCAGCTATTTATTCAAACCTGTCGAACATCACCAGTACGAGAGTTGGGAAAGTAGTCCTTACAAGGTATTAGCAACATGATTTATGATTCATGATCACATTCTCGGTTGTTTATTCTGTATTTGATCCCGTTTGTTAGTGGTAGTTTATTATATAAGTGGCCAAATAGGGCAAGAAAAGGATGTTTTTCTTCGTATCAGTAAGTTCACCGCTGGATAGCTTTGCATATAGACAGATGTGACCATGTCCTTCTTGGCTGGTTATGGAACAGATCACTGATTTACTTTGACCAGTGTGCAAGGGTTAGGTCTGGAAGGACCCAGGGGTTGAAACAAGCCAAGGCTAATATTTATGGATTGTTCTTGTCTTGACACAGAGGGTTTTAGATTGCAATAACCTCGTATTAGCCACTAATAAATCTCAAAGATAAAAGTGTGACAAACGGGAATGTGATAAGGTCCTCTAGGACATGGAAACAATCACAGAGCCATGGATATGCAATATGTCAAAGCAATTTTTATTTGAATCTGAATATCCAGGACAGCACAGGATCGTAATGGTCTTACTGTGTTCATCTTGATTACTTTGAATATCAGTTTGTAGCTAAATTGCCTTAATTAAAAGCTTTGCACTTTTCTGTCATTAGTCCCTAGCCTGGTAAAGAAACGACAGACAGACAGATCCAGAAAAAGCAGTTGAAAGTGAAATCGAGCTGGCCTCTGTCTCCTGCCTTGGGCTGGTGTTTTATTTCATCGTATTCTTTCTGGAACGAGAACAATACAGTGATTGTGAAGAATCTGGCCTGCTTGCATCAGATGATTAATTGAGAACAGGTTTCTGACTCTGTGCTATGAGATATTATACCAGCAATAAATAGTTAATAGGCCTCTTTTAGGATCCTCACCTGATTTTCAGATCCTACTGTTTATTTTTAATTTATTTTTACTTTTATGGTTTCAAGGTAATTGAAAATTGACATGGTTTGTGTCTCACTATGGCCGTGCACTGCAGTAGTAATTCAAGAGAGACTTTTCAACATTTCCATCTCATTTGTCTAGCTTGTATTTATAGTTTGCGTGGTTTGTGTTCAACAGTCAGTCCTCTTTTACTGATGTCAGCCGTGTCATACACCATCACTACATATGCCTGTTTCCTCTCCCTGATCATCTCACTCATCAGTTCATTATCATCCAGAGACACACCCACTGTTTGTCTACAATCCAAATACAGCTTTGAATCTCCTCCACAATGCACGTTCCTCTCCTGTTTTAGGTCGCGTTCTTAACCCTGCTATGGATTCTCTTTATTCTCCCTCAGGTTCTCCAACAATTCTGCGTCCCTCTCTCCCGGTCAGCAAGAAGCCTAACATATTGGCGAGACATGGGCACAATGGTGAGGGCAACAGTGACCACCACGCTGACATGCCTATACCCTCCCATGGCTGTTCATACTTTACACGCTTCTATTGCACAGCAGCTACCTGCACCCATTTCTAAAGTAGCTGATTTCCATGTTCTTTTTTCAAAGAAATCTAAGAAAACAAACAAGAAACTTGCACTACGACTTTGAAACGATAAGTAACCTATTAGGATTGGTGAAATAATCAGGAATATGTATTCCAGACTGGCAATATGATTTCCCTACCTAATCTTACTTTTCATCCTTTTTCTATTCAACCATTCTGCCCGACTTTCCTCTTTTCTAAGAAACACAACTGCTATCATGGAACATGAGTTTCTGATCTCAGACCGTAGACGAAGGGTTTAGCGAGGTGGGCAGGGGGACCTCTGGCGCAGATTATGGCTAGTCTCTATTCAAAGACAGTGGGCTGGTAGAGACTGCACGACTGAGCTGCTTGCTCTCTTTTCCTCAGAGAAACCCATGGACCTGAAGCAGGGCGACAGGGAATCCATCTTAAAGCTGATCCCCGTGGTGACAGCCAAGCCTAAAGTGGAACACAAACAGACAACTACGATTACCCCAACATTTAATGGTAAAAGGAAACCGCAGGCTTTCTAGAGAACAAATTTGTTTTTTTCCCCCAACGACATCCATTAGGGTGTACGTCTGGGTTGAATAGAACAGTGACTTTCTTAGAGAGTGGTCTAAGAGCTCTCATACCAGGAACAGTATTAACTACACCTGGCTGTGTGGATACAGTTTGCCATGTGCAGGTGTCTAAGCATGTGTGATACGTTACATGTAAGAGCAAGCGAGTGAGTGATAAAGAGAGAGAGAGAAGGGTAGGAGAAAGAGACGAAATCAAAGAGACAGGAAAGCTGGCCAGAGCACGTGCCGGCCATTGGCTTTGCTCAAAACTGTGAAGCGAGGGGGGAGAACTTCCAGGGAATTCTGACACATCATCGCACATTTAGGTTACCGCCCACTCTGGATTTGGGGCTTTCGAACTGCTCATTTGAATTACCGTCTCTCTGTACTCTACAGCTACAGGCACTGTAAAATATATTACTGCTTAAAAAAATGGTTTAGCTGTTAGACAAACAGTTATTTGATTAACTGTCTATCACACATAAGCCCCAACAGTAATGAATACACCTTCCTCTCCTGAACTTCTACTTTTTATGATCTTTTGCTTTGTCTTTTGTTCTTTCTGCAGGTAGTCGTTTTGACGTAGGGGACAACTCCTCTGTGTTCAGTTCCCTGCCTGCCTCTGAAGTTGACGCCATGGGCAAGAAGCGTTTCGTAGGTAGGACATCTGCCATGCCTTCATCATTTTTTCCTCTGTCCGCGATGAAGTATTCCCAGCAGGGCTGAGCGCAATGAAGATACAAAACAAACAATATAAACATACAGGATATACTTTACATACCGTTTTGTGTTTGTCCTATTCCAAGCTCCTCACGTGGTCTATAAGACTGATAAGAAGCCAGATGAGCCATGCTCCATCACCAACTCCCTCAGCTACTTCCCCGAGGAGGAGGCAGGAGAGCAGAACGTCACAGGGCCTCCACGCGCACCGCCCTCCAACGTCACGGTGGTCACGGTGGAAGGATGCCCTTCCTTTGTCATCCTGGACTGGGAAAAAACAGACAACGATACTACAGGTACTACTTGCACTGTACCACAGGGAGGGCTGAGGTTTTCCAAATTAAAAGTTCTTGGTGTTAATAAAAACAGCATCAGCTCGAAATATTGTATCCGTACAATATATAATGTTGGGGAGCTGAAGACCACATGTTCCTGAATGTTTGTAGCCCAGCCACTATAGACAACCGCACCCAACTCTTTTGTTCTGTCAACAGTTTTTTTTACAATTCTCTCGTTAAGACACTGCAAACTTTTAAAGGAACGTTGTGTATTTTTTTATATTCCATCTGTATAATTTTAATGAGGTTGTTAAAGTGCAGTTGTTCATGCTACAATGTGTGATTGTTTGTGTTATTAAACACACTCTGTGGACTGTCCTCAATAGAATATGAGGTCATCTCCACGACCAAAGGACCCAATGGAGAAGAGGTGTCCATCCTGACCACCAACCAGACACATACCGCAGTGGAGAACCTCAAACCAGAGAGCAGGTACTGGATGATGCACATACGTTCTGAGGTGGGTTCGGATTAAACTTGGCTGGGCATTTTTACTTGGGGTTTAGTTAAATTCAGGCCTGGATTGAATTGACAGTATTCTCCAGGACCTTTCGTTGGGCTGGGTTGGCTGGCCCCACGTTCACCAAAACATCTGAACACAGCACATGGAACAATCATTAGCTTCATGTGTGTGTATATGTGTGTGTATGTGTGTGTGTGTGTGTGTGTGTGTGTGTGTATGTGTGTGTAGGTGTGTGCGTGTTTGTGTGTATGTGTGTGTGCGTATGCATGCTCTGGCTCACATACTCAAGGCTGCACGGAGAATTAAAATATCAAGTATCACAGCCTCTGGAGATAAAAAAAAATAAAAAGGAAAGCTCCACAAAAGTCATCGTGGTGGCAAACAAGAGAAACTATGGTTTCTCTCTCACACTTTTGTTCTGTACGTGGAATCTCATTTTTACAGTCTATGATGAGAACTGGCAACACATAAAACAAATTCAATCCACAATCACAAATGTTGACTTTTCCCCCTTTATTTCACTTTGCAGTTATGAATTCACAGTGAAACCAAAAAATGAACTTGGATCAGGGCCGTCCAGTGAAGCTGTGTCATTCAGCACAGAGTCAGGTAGGTCCAGCAACACTACCTAGATCCTCCATCCTGAATGTTGGAAGATTGGAAAGCCTTGGTAGGTTCGTGTTTACTTTTAAGTGTGAGACTGATTAGTCAGTTGTTACTTTTACGGCTCAACTTCTGCATTTGAGGCAGAACATTTGAGGCAGAACATTGCCCACGCTGAGAAAACAATCACAATTACTCCACATACAACAAAAAAAAAAAATTGAAACAAAGACGATTTAAAAGATAGACAGGTGATTTTCCCAACTGGCCCTTGGCCATTGTGTAATCAGACCACATCCTCTCCGAGCAATGCTATGTTTCTGTTTCAAGCTGGCCAACTTGACACGTCTCCAAAGAGCAATATCGTGTTACAGTCCATGTAAAATCATTAGTCTTAGCTTGAACCGTTTCATTTTAAGTGTTTCCACAAAACTGCATAACAAATTTTTTTTTTGTGAAGATTAATTATACTGACAAACGTTTCCTTATTTCTCTCGTCTGCAGCGGACCCTCGGGTTAGCGAGAATGTTTCAGGTGAGTGCTCTCTTGCTCTTTATTTTCCCCACCTAGCTCGTTAATCCTTTTTTTTTTGTTTGTTAGGTTCGTGCATGCTATCTATTACAACAGCTCATACAGTAAATCTACCCCTGCGCTTTGTCTCTCAGGGAAAGATGCCATCTGGACTCAGTTCCCCTTCAAAGCCGATGCCTACTCAGAGTGCAATGGAAAGCAGTATGTAAAGAGGACCTGGTACCGCAAGTTTGTGGGCATCCAGCTGTGCAACTCACTGAGATACAAAATCTATCTGAGTGACTCCCTCAATGGTCAGTGCCGGTCTAGTACAAACATGTTAATATGGGGTCAGCCTTTGTCCTCTGTGGAAACCGCTGATCCTTTTCACCTTTCTAGGGAAGTTCTACAACATTGGCGACCAGACGGGCCATGGGGAGGACCACTGTCAGTTTGTAGACTCCTTCCTGGACGGACGGACGGGCAGCCAGCTACTGGCCGATCAGCTACCCAGCAGGACAGGTAGGGTTGGCAGCTGCGCAACCGTTTGAGCAATGAACATCTGGTGAGTGACAGGCACTCATGATCTCTTTCCGGGTTCCAGGGTTCTACAGAGCTATGCGTCAGGAACCGGTCAACTTTGGAGAAATGGGCGGAAACTCACACGTCACTTACGTGGGCTGGTACGAGTGTGGCACGCCAATCCCTGGAAAATGGTAAAACCAGCAGAGGGCTGACCAAAAGGATGCCTAGCTAAACGTTTACCTATCGAGACGCAGAGAAGGACTGAAGAGGTCTGATTAGCTTGCACGGATGGTGGGCCTCTCCCTATAAGGAGAAAGTGGACATGTCTTTCTGCCTGAAATTGGCCTACTTTTCCATGTATAAATCTGTACAGGACAATAACCTTTCACTGAAATCTTTTGAACACAATCCATGTCACAGCTCTCACGTCACCATTTATCAAACATGACATTGCGATACGGAGCAGAGAAGGCAGGAGTTTCAGCTGGAATCAGAATGTTGAGAACACATAAAACAATATTGGGAAGCTGGCTCCCAAAAATGTAATAACTTTTTAAAATGTTATTTATCAAGGTGTAAGTTATTACATGTTTGTGTCTATTTTCCACCTGTCTAGACAAAAGGCCACAGGAAATCAACGAAATACATCATTTATCCATGATAAATAAAATGCACATAAGCCTGCAGAATCACTTGCGACATATTCTATATATTTACAGCATAAAAGCATTACACATTCTCTCCTGTACAAAGATGCAGCTGAAAATATCCTATATGATTCAGAATTAAAGATGTATTCAGTTTACCCGAGGAATTGATTGCAGTTGCGATTTGCACAGTGTTGATTTTTGTTCATATGTATATGGTGCAAGAGAAATGTTTTGATGTAAATTAACAATAGTTTGGGTGGTAAAGCCAAGCAGGCTCTGAGTCTTTACCTCAGGGTGTCAATGACTGCAGTTTATATAGTAATATGCCTTAGTAAACAAGTTCAGTCAAATTGCAAAGTAATCAAAACGAGGCAGATACTAGAGGCCAGAAGGCTTCAAGGGGTCAGTTGGAACATAAGTATTTCATTTACCTTTGATTACTTAAGATTAATTTCTTCTTCAACTCAAGTGTATACCAGTATAATGTTTTTAGAGTGACACAATAAAGAAGGAAGGATCTAATGTGTGCTGTATGGGTTTGGAGTCCTATTATCTTACCTGTTCACATAATATTTAGTTGTTTTTTTTCATTCGCTTCGGCACAAATTTCAGAACAGCGCGCTCATTTTTCTAAACCTTAGACACCACACAACTTTCACCCTTTGCAACAAAGGCTGTCCCGAGTTCAAAGTCCTGCGTTTTTCATTCATAACTTTGAAAAAACCTTCCAACTTCATCAAATTACAAATTTATGATGAAATACCATAGGAACATTATTTTAGATCTCTCACAGACAAGATAGTGATAGTTTCTCTGTTTATTTGTTGGTACAGTCCTATAATATATTATATAATAAAATACTTGAGACATGTTTCAATATGGTTCTAAATGCATTTTTGTAAAAGGTGTAGTAGAGAAACAGTGTAATCATTGAACAAAATTAGAAATTAATTTACAAACCTACAAACTAATTTAAGTACACCTACAAAGTGTCAAACCAAACATCTTCCTCAACTGTCTTGAAATACAAAATGTTGTTCTCTACTACGTCCCTTCACACCATCTCTCAAAAGGAGGCCCACGGCCAACGCTACGAAGGGTTACAACCATTCCTTTCACATCCTTTACCTCCTCTTTTCACTGTGACCTACATTCTGACCAGCATAACTCGTCTGCTCCATATTGTTGCTATGTTATTGTGGTTGAATCGTTTTATACTCTAACTACAATGTGAAATCAATCACTAGTAGAGAGTTGTTAGTATTGCAAAAACAATGA